>ML781350.1:408718-497170 GCA_009831015.1 Picea engelmannii | reverse complement strand
TTGTTTTATTTGAGTCACTTGTTGTTCCATTTCTTTCAACATGTCGGGTCCAAAAGAAATCCTATTCACAGGATTTCTCCAGCTGACTGGAGTATTACATTGTCTACCATAGAGGACCTCGAATGGGCTCATCTTTAAGGATGTTTGGTAGCCGTTGTTGTAGGCAAATTCTACCAATGGCAGATAGTCTTCCCATTTCCTAGGCTGATGCATCACATGCATCCTTAACATATCTTCTAATATCTGATTTACTCTTTCTATTTGTCCATCAGTTTGAGGGTGATAGGCGGTACTAAACAACAATTTGGTCTCTAATCCCGCCATCAGTGATTTCCAGAATTTGGAAGTGAATTTTGTGTCTCTGTCAGATATTATCTCTTTCGGCATGTCGTGCAGTCGGAACACCTCTTTCATAAATACCTGTGCGATATCTATCACCTTGCAGGTCGATTTGACGGGGATGAAATGAGCAGACTTGCTCATTTTATCCACCACCACCATAATAGCATCATTCTGTTTGGTTGAGGTTGGTAATCCGGTGATAAAATCCATGGAGACGGTTTCCCATTTCCATTCCGAGATGGGTAAAGGGTGTAGTAGTCCTGCTGGGTGTCGATGTTCTGCTTTAACCTGTTGACATTCTATGCATTGGGCCAAATATTTGGCTATGTCCTTCTTCAATCCCGGCCAATAAAATTGTTTCCGGGTGGCAGTAATCATTTTCTGGTATCCTGGGTGACTAGTGTAAGGTCTTTTGTGCAATTCATCCATGATGAACCTCTTCAAGTCGTCACAATTGGGGATGTACAGTCTATCTCTGTAAGTGAGTAGACCTCCTTCGGTCATCTGATAGCCTTCATATTTTTCCCCCACGGGTTCTTGTTGTAGGTACAGGGTCACATTTCGGACGAAGGGATCTGTGTCTTGGGCCTCCTTGACTCTGTTCTTGACATCTGTCTCGCAGGTACTCACCGCGGCCAGGTGAATCATTCTTATGCTTCTGCTAAGGGAATCAACCACCCTATTCTCCTTACCTTTGATGTGCTTGATTTCAAAATCAAATTCGCTAAGTAGGGCCATCCATCTAGCTTGTCTAGAATTGAGCTTGGGTTGATCAAACAAATACCATAATCCACAGTGATCTGTCATAAGCACAAATTTCCTTCCCAAGAGGTAATGCCTCCACATTTTTAAGGCATGCACTATGGCAGCCAATTCTAGATCATGATTCACATAGTTGACCTCATGTTCATTCAATTTTCGGGATTCATAGAAGATCACTTTTCCTTCCTGCATAAGGACTCCTCCGAGCCCTTCTTTATAGGCATCTGTGCACACAAGGAAGTCAGCTTCTGGGTCAGCGATTTTCAACACGGGCGCATGGGTTAGTAAATGTTTCAAGGTTTGAAATCTTTCTTCACATTGCTGTGTCCACAGAAATTTTGTTCCCTTCTTCTGGAGGGCGGTGATTGGACAACCAATATTGGAGAAATCTTTTATAAATCTCCTATAGTATCCCGCCAATCCCATGAAGGATCTAATATCCGAGACATCCTTCAGGGTAGGCCATTCCATGATAGACCTGATCTTGCCAGGATCTACTGCTACCCCTTCCTTGGACAGAACATGTCCCAAATAGTGTATTTGCTTCTGAAAGAAGTCACACTTGCTGAATTTAGCATAGAGCTGATGCTCTCTTAGCACTTGCAGCACAAGTCTAAGATGCTCTTCATGTTCTTCTCTATTCTTAGAGTAGATTAAGATATCATCAATAAAAACTAGTACAAATTTATCTAGAAATTTACTGAGTACATTGTTCATTAAACACATGAAAGTAGCAGGGGCATTGGTTAACCCAAATGGTACTACCACAAACTCATAATGACCATACCGTGTCCGGAAAGAGGTCTTATGGATGTCTTCACCCTTGATTCAGACTTGATGGTATCCTGACTTCAAGTCAATCTTTGAGAAAACAGATGCGCCTCCCAACTGATCGAATAGATCATCGATCCTAGACAAGGGGTATTTGTTCTTTATGGTTACTTTATTAAGTTGTCTGTAATCTATACACAGTCTAAGGGTGCCATCTTTATTTTTCACAAACAGGATTGGTGCTCCCCATGGGGACACGCTGGGTCGAATATAACCCTTGTCCATCATTTCCTTCAATTGTAACTTGAGTTCTACTAACTCAGGTGCGCTCATCCAGTAGGGGGTTCTAGACACCGGCACCGCTCCTGATGCAAGTTCTATTGAGAAGTCAATGTCTCTTCTCGAAGGTAGACCCGACACCTCTTCTGGGAACACATCTCTGTATTCTCTTAGGATAGGGTGATCATTAGGGCTTGGGTCTGTACCTTCGGTTGTTTTCAACACCTGTACTGCATATAGGGGACATCCCTTTCGGCAATACTTCCTCATTTGCAATGTTGATATCTGTCTCACCAAGACTAGTTTTCGGATCCCTTGAAGGGCTATCCTTTTTCCCTCTTCATTCACACACTCTAAGGTTTTATAGTAACAGTCCAGTTTAGCTTTATCGGCGGCCAGCCAGTCCATACCAATCAACAGATTGTATGATCCCAGGGGTAATACATTAAGGGTTACTTGGGTGGGGGATTCACCCAACACTAATTGGTAGGCTGGTATGGCCTCTACTACCTTTCTTTTGGTGCCAGTGGCTAATTGTACTAACCATGGCTTAGTTTTTTTTCGTGGCTGTAGCTTACACTTATCAACAGTTTTAGGGGATATATAACTCAAATTTGAACCAGGGTCAATCAAAACAGATACCAGATGATTGGAGATCATACCTTCTATTTCCACCACTTAAGCTTGGTGGTCAGCTTGGTTATTATCCAAGGCTTCATAGATCTGTGGCACACTCCTTGCCACATCATTGACTGTGGTAGCTTCTTGCATGTTATAAACTTTCCGCCTGTTTTATTGTCGGAGTGGACAGTCCCTCCGGAGACGATCTCCTCTGCAATCCCAGCATTCCAAAGGTTTTCTCTTTGGGTTATCATTCTTTACTGGTATAGGTCCAAAAGTTTTATTTCCGTCCACCGAGGGAAAGTTCTACTGGAGTACACTCCGGGTTGGAAAGTTCATTTTGTGGTTCTTCTTGTAGTTTTTAAATCTTGAGGATTTGGTCCCTTTCTTCTGAAATTTCGAGCCACTCTTCTGTTTCCAGTCTCCACGAGACTCTGCCCGATGTCCATATTGTTCATGACAATAGGTTGCCTTTCTTATAGTGTCTTCTAGGGTCTTTGGCTTGTCAAATTCAATTCGGTCCCCCTTGGGTAGCCCACTGATGAAGCGTTGTGCCTTTTCCTTCTCTGCCTTGATGTAGGGTACATATCTCAGTAAGTCAAGGAATTTGTTGACATACTCCTCCATAGTAAGTTGTCCCAGTTTGAGTTCATAAAAATCTTTAGCCTTCTCGTCGAAATACCTTTCCGACAAATACTTCTTCCGGAAGTACTTCTCGAATCGTTTCCAAGACAAGCCCTCCTCACGGACCCCTTTCATATTCTTAAGGTCTTCCCACCAGATGGAAGCCTTTCCATTCAGGTTGAAAGTGGCCACTCGGGCCTTCAAATTCTCTGAGAAATCATGGAATCTGAAATATTTATTCAGTCCAAGTAGCCAAGCCTCAGCTTCCTCTCCCTTCTTTATTTTGCCGTCGAAGGAGGGATGTTTGGCTTTCCTGAATTCCTCATATTTTTTACTCTTAGAAGTCTTTTGCTTCTTCTGTTTTCTGCGAGAATAGGAACTGGTCCTACTGCTAGAAGAACATTCTGAATCACTAGCTTCCTTCTCAGTGGAATCGTCTGGCACTGGTCCTTTACCTCTGAGGTGGACCTTTCTGGATGTGCTTCTCTCGGTGTGGCCACTAATGCGACCACGATTCTGCATCTCAGGTTCGTGCTGAATTTGTCGTTGTAGGTCAGATAAGCTCTGTAGTAGAATTGCATTGATTTCAGTTTGCTTTTCTTGTTCTTTCATCATCCTTTCATTATCGGCCTTGCAGCTTCGTAATTCGACCATGAGACTCCTCACAGTCTCAGCTAGGTCTGGAGGGGTTCCTATTGCTCTTCTTTCATCAGACTCTTCATCTCTGTTGTGGGAGCCTTCTCCCACCTATTGGTGAGTCACCATACTCTGTGTTTGTAGATTCCCGCGGTTGATCGTCCGCTTGAGTGAAAATACAAACGTTGGATATTAGTCAAGAGTTAGATACATTTTTATAGTTTACGCAAAATTTCATAACTCTTTAACATGCTTACACAGTCGGGTTCTCATTTTCCAAGTTTTTAATCCTGTACATGAGAGTTAAGTCAGGGGATTACTCCTCATAGGAGTGTTTAGAACAAGGTTTATAAGCGACTCGTGCATGAGCCCAATCAGGCCGAGTGTTGTAACCATGATCTGATACCACTTTGTAACACCCCCACTATCATAATTTAAAAATTTTGGGGTTAATCTCCTGTAAATAAGAAATCTCCAGAAACCTGCATTAGCGAGGTGCCAACCCCTGGTTCAATATCAGGATTCGAGGTTTCTAATGTCAAAATTCATTCACCCCCAAGACTCGCGATCCTCCGAATTCCGATGCGCTCCTTGCGCATCAGCTCCCCAGGCCAAGCCTATGGTCCACTACCTCTATGACCGTGGTCTTACCTCCTTTCGAGGATACTCCTATCGGAGTTTCAGGATTTTCGATGTCGTAATTCATGAGTCCTCAGAACTCGTGATTCTCCGATCCTCGATATGCCCCTAATTCATTATCCCTCTAGGCTAGCTCCGTTCTCATGTGACCTGCTAGTCCACGAGACCATGTGCTCTCCCCTGTCGGAGTTTCGGACTTCGCAGGTTTGAAGTGTTTAGAAATTACATGCTCGGGATCTCTGATCCTCCGATCCCCGATGCCACTTGGCGTTGACTCTGGCGAGGTTTGACCCTTTGACACCTGTCCTCCGCTACCACACTATTACAGTGAGGTCGTCACGTTTCAGAATTTCGTGACTTCTCTGGTACTAATTCTCTCTTCACCGAGAACCCCGATATACCGATCCCCGATGCACGTGGGAACTTATTCCTCCACGTCGCCACTTTCCCGTCATAATATCAGATATCGTGAAATCGCGATCTTTAATACAACAATTCCTTTATCTTTGGAAATCCTGAAATGCTGAACCCCGACTCCTAGGGATCCTCTGACACGTGTCCCTGCAGATGGACGGTTTAAAACTCTTGTTGGGTTATCGCGAATCATGATTCCAACATGCAAGAGGTTCTTGCCTCCGGAAACCCTGATTCTCCGATTTGCGACTTCCTCGGATCTTCCGACACATGTCCCTGTAGATGGACGGTTCTGAGCTTATCGGGATTTCGCGGATCGCGAATCCTGATGCAACAATCTCTTCAGTTTGGGAATTCCCGAAGGGTTAAATCCCGACTCCTGCCCTGATATCTGACGCGTGTCCTACCGAGATCAACGGCTAGGATCCTTTCTCGGGATTTTGAGACTTTCGAAGTCCTGTTTCCCTTGCTCTCAGGAACTCTGATTCCCTGATTCACGACTCTTCGAGATCTCATGCCACGCGTCCTCGCTGATGGACGGTCCGGATCCGATCGAGAAATCGCGTATCGCCATTTCAACCTGCGCAAGTCTCACGTCTCCAGAAACCCCGATTCGCGACTCTTCGGGATCTTCTGACACGCGTCACACTATTTGGACGACTCCGATCCTATCGAAAAATCGCAAATCGCGATTTCCTTAAGCAACGGTTCTATACTTCTAAAATCTCCGATGGTAAAATTCTGATGTCTCCCCAGAACGCTGACACATGTCCCGCCAAGATCAACGGCTAGGATTCCTTCTCTGCACACTAGGGTTTAACTCTGGTGCAATTTCTCGAGATCTGACGACTGACGGGATTTTGTCAATCTTCTCTGTAAGATCACAACCGTCGATTTCTTCCTCCTTGAAGACCTTCTCGAGAATGGCTAAGTATCCCTTCTACAGGAGGGAATCTCTACTAGAGATCTATTCCAGGGCTTTCCTGGAGACGAATAGGGGAAATAGCTTCCCGAGGATGGGCTGGGTGCCAAACTTAGCTAAATCTAAGCATAACTAGACTTATTTATCGACGTAAGCCATGCGTGGTATCCTCTGTGATAAGCATATATCAACTTATTCATATCAAACATTACGCGGACACTATCATGCTGCAATCCCTTACTATTTCACAGTTCCATGAGCTAATAACCACTCCTCATCATCAATTAATACACAGACATTCTTACACAAGAAACATTTACAATTCCACAAGTCTATGAACATATGTGACAGCATATAAATTCAAGATGCAATATGAGAAAAACACTTATCAGAAATAATTTCCGCAATGGAAGCAACTGCTGAGAGGGGTGCTCATTTCCACCCAACTGTAGGCTCAACGACTCCCAAAGGATTTACCACTAGCCACCCCCGAGCTGAGACCACGATGTTCTGAGACTGCGTCTCTCTGTCTGCCAGTGACCAGGAGCGAAGGTTGCAATCCTTCCTCTCTGCTATCACCCACTCTGCGTAAAACTGCCAGAGTTCCCCTCACGTCCCCCCCTTCTCAATCGCTTCTGCCATATGCCTTATCCTCTCGCGAGGTTGCGTGTGGCACGATTACCCTCGCGCTAGTCAGTCATGATGGCTCTACGGATAGGCGGTTCACCTCCCCATCCCTCATCAAGCCATCAACCTACTAGCCTGCAAGGCATTTATTTCAGGGCTAGCGAGCCGCTTTTGGTTCTCTGGGCCAGTGGAGTCCAAATACGGTATTTAATTCTTGGTGGAAGTTAATGCCCCTTTTCCAGGTGCCCTCCACCACCATCATCGTCTCTTTTCTGCACATCCCCTCTCAGCAGTTCTGCAATAAATTCAACTATTATTTACAATCATTGACCTCTTCCTGCAGGTACATTTACATCACATATTCATACTTATGAGTTTTTCCATAGTCCTTGTCCAGTTCAGTTATATTTACAATCTGGGGGAAACAGGGTGTTACAGGGACATAAGCCTTGGGTATGAATTATGTTTCAACATCGTCCTTGTGGGATGATGATCTAGTGAAAGGCCTCCTAACTCTAGTCTTAGCAATTGTAGTAGGTGAAAGAAAATTCAATTTTCTCCCCTTTTTGGTTGTGGTTTTGGATGATGAGGGAAAATCATCTAGTTCAGGTGCAGGCTGAGGTGAAAATTCTCTTTGTGGGGAGTGATATAATTCCCTCTCTTCTTCTTCATTTTCCTTAGGAACTTTTTTGTCTTGGGCAATAGGTTTGTTCTTTCTCTTTTTGCTTGTTTCTGCTTGGGCAACACTACTAGATGGAAATGGGATATGCATCCTCGATTGAGGGGTGGAGGATACATCTAGCTACAGAATAGCAAAGACAATGAATTGTTCCCAAGTGAGGTTTATTTTCTTCAATTATTCCATTACAAGCATCCTTATCAACCTAGAGTGGAAAACACTAGTGTCCACAACCTTGGACTTGGCTTGGACCCTATCATCCATTTTTCCCATACTTCTAAACAGATAGAAAGGGATATTCATCAAATCCTTGCCTATGAAGTGTAGCAAGAGCCTATTGTGATACTAGTTTATTATGTTGAATCTTCCCTCACATGTAAAATACCTCTAGATAACTTTCAACATTTTGTCAAAACCCTCAACCAAGTGGCTCCTAGGAACTCCCTTGGACAAATTGACTTTTTGATAATCTTGTTTGAGGAAATACTTATAAAAGGCTGCATTGAGAGTCATATATTTGAACCACCTCTCACCAGTGTTGGGTATCTCAGTGGCTACTGCAATAGTGGCCTTAGATACCTCCAACTCAAGGGTTCCTACCTTGGTCATAGTGACTGCATCAAAGTTTAAAGAAAACTCCCTTGCTACTTCAGGGTGTCCCCTCTGCATGTTTTGACATAAATATAGGAAACCAACCCTTTGTAAAAAATCCTTGATCATAGACTCAACATTAAATAGGTGCATGTCAAAAGGCTCAGTCCTGACCACACTCCCACCCTTGTGAGATTTCTTCTATTCGGGTGTATCCATTGATAGAAGCAGGAGGTCAAGTACTGTAATGCTATGAAAGGTAAGGAAACCAAACAAAGGAAAAAATCTTTAAGTTTTGAAAGGTGATCCTTAATTGGTCTTTCAGGGCTTTCCTCGAATTTAGTTCTGAACTAATAAGAGACTGGTTTGATGGCTGAAAATGGGGGAAAAAAATATCCTCTAATAAATGATATGCATGGAGACTGCACTGTCCAATTTTAAGCTAACATAGGGCCACCAAACAATGTCATCATCATTTTAAAAGGAAAGGGCTCCTAAACTCTTCACTGCAAATAGAATTTGAGATGAAAATATAAAATAACACAGTGAATAAGGAAAGTTAATGTTGGAGTTGTGAGTATAGAATATGGCACCGGTTTGACCCAGAAATTGAAACGTCGGAGAAAAGGATCCCTAGTGCAGTTTAACAATGGTTTTTGTAGTGTAGTGTGGACAACATGAGCCAAGAGGATAAATGGGCATTCAAATCTCTAAATAAAATTGGCTTGATTTCAGTGGAAAAATATGTCAGTGTGCAGATGGCTAAGAAGTCTGTGGCAACAGAGGTAAAGGGGCTGGTAGGTGGAAGAAACTACAGTTGGCAGCTCCAGGTGCTACAAAAAGATAAACAAAACCTTCAATTGATCTTCAACAGAGCTCGAATGGCTCAATAAGTACCTGGACACCAAAACTTGATTATCAATGATCTTCAACAAGCCTGGAGTCATTTGCAAGAACCTCAGTTTCCAATTCACCTCGGTCAGTTAGTTATGTATCATAGTCCGCAACGCTTTCTAGACTAGTAGATTCTACAACGCCGAGCTAGGAGTAGGATTTGAAATTTTGTAAACAAATAGAACTTCATAAATGAACAAATAACTAAATTCCTTTTGAAGAGAAGGATGTTGAAAACAACGAAAAGGCATGACATCAACTTCATAATTGCGAATGATGGTAAAGAGGGAGAGTGTACAAAGATGTGCTACGAAAAAAACTAGTGAGTTGAAACTTGACAAGGTTTGATTTGACTCCCTAACGGGAAAAGGGACAGAGTGGAGAGGTTCAAACATATGAATGGATGGAGTGACTTGTCAGGTTTGTGGAGTCATGGGGTTGATAGTGCTAGTTGTCAAATCAAGTGGTGAGTCAAGGATGTAAACCATAAAATGAACCTGGGGTATAAACCATAGGTGTGGGTTAAATGTGTAAGCCAAGTTCCAACTCTTTATTTATTTAAACTATCCTAAGAAAATCATAAAGAGAAAATTTAAAAAAAAAACTTAGAAAGACTAAAGGGTAAAAATTAAAACCTAAGGAGAAATTTGACCCATGACAACTTCATGTGATAACACCTGGAATTTTTCTTTCCAAATGGGATTTATATCTTCTGGATATACCTCAAAGTAGAAAACATGTTTACCCCTGGATGCTTTTTCTTCTTGTTTTCTCTTGGTAAGAGTCTGCGTTGTTGGGGAACTTGCTAACATGTCCAGATTTTGAACAAAAGGGGTAGTATATAAGGTTGCTTCCCGTTATTTTTCCTGTTCTCCATAAATCAAAGGATTTAGGATAGTCGATTTGTCACTTAATACATCTATTGGGATCAATGTATGAAACCCCAATTGTCTATCAAGCTCCTGAATGATTTGGAGCTTCATCGGTTGATACTCCATCTCTTCTGGAATTGCCCCCCCACATATTCCACACCAGATCTTGGTGTAGTCGAGAATTAATTGAATATGGGAACTCGATGGCAAGGCCCATCGAAATTTTTGTTCCACTCTCCACTTGTGGGAGAAATTCATTACATGATTGACCCAACATTTGAACATTAATTCGGTTGGGGGAGACTTCTAGGATCTGACGGATCCTGGCGCAAAAATGATGTAGTTATTCAAAGTCCGGGTATGATTTAGAGTGAGTGCAGGTTCCCCGAATGGGATGAATTGGCTCATTGTGATCCAAATTAGAAGCGATGGGAATTCGATGGCCTGACCATTCTCTTGGCAGTCCTAGCAGTTACTTTTGATCAAATTGGCTAAGTGTTCTGCCCAGTCGAACTGAACCCCCGACTCCAGGATTTGACCAACTGTCTCCAACATTGTAAGATTCACATATGAAGCTTGACCTGTAGTTGTGAATCATAATGAAATTATTATCCAAGTACATTTTTCACGGAGGTCGGTTACTTCATTAATCGGTATCCATTTCGATTTCTTGTCTAAAGTCCCCCCTATGAGGGTCTGAATCTAGTTGTTTGACTTTAGGGTTTTGAGTACAAGTGTACCCCCATGTGGTATTCTAGTTATTATGTGGATCGGTCCTCCTATGATGCCGATTGGGTAATTCAACCAAAGATGTCTGTTGTGATACAAAATGATGAGGAATTTTGCGGCTTCTTCCTTCCAACCGTTGAACTCTGCAATTTATGGTGCACCCAGAAAATGTTGGATCCCTACTTGCTCGAGGAATTTGTTTCCTCCTTCCATTAGTCAACTTCCATTCCCTAGGAAGTAAATTTTTTCCAATGCCTCGACTAGTTGATTTCTTGCATTCGTGTTCTGCGAATGTTATGCATTTAGGCTTCTAAATCAATCGCAATCAATTTTTCAAGTTTTTATTTTTTTCTTGGCTCCACCGGGGAGTCTCCTACTTGTCCTCTCATCCTTGACATATCTACGATTTATTTTTGGTCGGATAGTTGTTTCTAACGCTCTAGAGTTACATGCGCAACTTCAATTTCAATCCTCTAGTTGCTTGGGTTCTCTGGTGTAAATAACAATGAGGCAAAGTTGTATGCCTCGTCCAAATTTATAGGTGGGATATGGAGCAAGGAATTTAATTCATCAAACATCGTCATAATGTAGGTTGCAATTTCTTGTTTGTGTGATGGGACTCCTATTTCTATGATGACATGGTGGTCTAACTTGTCTTGTTGAGCATTAATGGTGTTAACGTACTCCTACGGACCGACCACGTCGACTATGCCAATTTCTTTTTCTCGGGGGGTACACTCGACTTGGTCGATATTTTCTTGTGCCACTTGGTCGGGTTAGTTCTTCCGGTCAGTTGAAGACCTCTACTCGAAGTGTCTGACCATGTTGGTTTCTTCTCTCTTGTAAATTTGATTAATGGTCGGCCTTTTGAAGACATGATTTCTTTGTGGAGGATGTTCTTGTTTGCTTGAAGTGTTGTTTTCATGCTCACTTGTTTGATACTTTTCCCGTTTGCTTGATCTTCAAAATTTGCATTGTTGGATTGATGATTTTTTTATTCTACTGGATGATGCACTTCTCTTTCAATTGATCGACTGGTACACTTGTTTAATTAATGGCACAAATCGTGTATGGGTACTGAACTTGCTCTTGATTTATGTGTTTCTTCTATGATTGCTTACCAAGGACTCTGTTCTCTTGTCATATTCAAGTATTTTGGCATGAATGAATACTTTGATAGTTTGCATCAGTTAGATAACTTATATTTGTCGATCAATTTTCTGTAACTAATTATGGTAACCGACTTATTGATTACTTTCTTAATTTTTATTTCTTGATTTTTCTGTCCTTAATCTTGCTTTTAATTTTATTGCTTTGTCTCATTTCTTTTCTCTTTATTTTATTTTTCCTTTTTCTTTATTTGTTATTTTATTCTCGATTTCGACTTAGGATTACCTAGAGGGTTTTTGACCCAGTCAATTCCTACTGGTGTCCCCGAAGAGGTTTTCACCACTAGGAATTGAGACTGTTATGTATGATATTTTTCAAGCAGGCCCCATTGACTAGTTTTTTAAAGGAATGCCCTTACAAGGTTTATAATTGTACCACTCCATATGGTCAAATGTCTTTGACCACATATAGACCCAACGATGCAGTTTCTATTTTCCTTGGTTCTCCTTTTTCCCAAATGTTGTATACAAATACCAAGTCTCTATCATTGATGTCCTTTGTTTTAAGATGTCGATCGTGCCGAGCCTTTTGCTGATTCTTTTGGATTTCCTAATATTGTCGTGTTAACATCCTTTCTTCTTATAGTTGGTTTAATTGATAGAAGCATTGTCTTGTGTTAATCACATGGTCAAATTCCAAGATGGAGGATGTCCTTCCTGCATTACCATAGAAGTGTAATGGGATTACTGCTTCTTGACCATAAACTAACTTGAAGGGCATATAGCCAATCAATATTTTATACGTTGTTCTATAGGCCTTGTTATCACTCCAGGAAACTCTCCTAGGCTGTAAGTCAGAGATGCCTAGTAACTTAATCTTTTTGGAAACTATTTTCTCAATAATAGGTGTGGGTTTGGATCAAGATGAATATCTTAATCTCTGGATTGTATCTTCAAGACATTCTAACTATATTCATGCAATACAAGGCTTTCAAGAGATATTTATCAGATAGATTTGTATAACAAATGTATAAGAAAACCAATCAGTTAACCAAAACATACATAAACCATATATATGATGGGTCAACAAACTAGCCAAAGATTCTTATGATTCTTGCTTAACAGTCAAAAGTAAGATGGCAGTTACCATATGACCATTAAACAGAGACAAAAGAACGAATTCAACTCATATGCATAGACAAAGATGAAGGAGGGTCTGACAATAACAAATGAAAGAATCTTGCAGGCTTGATATATTAAAGAAAATGTCTTTCATACAAAAACAGTAGAATATAGAACTCAAAATCAAACCTTTAGTTCTTCATAAGTTTTTGGCTTTATAGCCTTTTACAAAACAGTTTTCATATCCTAGATTACTGGATCAAATCTTTCCAAATATAGAAAATCGAATATTGGCCTCAGTAAACCAGATCAATTAAACTTCTCAATTGTTCTTTAAGTCTTCAGATTCTGGGCAGGTGTAATAAGCCTTCTGAGGCTGTTGGATCTCATATGATATGAGAGGAGTCGAGCTTGACACTTGTTGGCTTTCAACAATCTTATCACCTTGTCAATAACTAACCATTGCTTATCCTTTTTGATCATCTGGAACATATTCAAAACCAAAACCACCACTTGGTAAAGATGTCATTAATTATCCCCCAATGATTGGAATACTTTCCTAATCCTTTGAGCAAGACAAACTTTGATCTGTGCAAAAATACTCCTTCGCTACCATGTAACAGGTTTCGGTGGTTAGGGGAGAAAAATCTGGGCCTGTTAACCACCAAAAAGATCTTCTTTCGGTGGTTAAGAGAGGAAAAATCTAGGCATGTTAACCACCAAAACCTGTAACTTTTGAAAAACGGATCTGTAGCGAATAAATTTGCATGAGAATCGCAATGACTCGGATTCTATTCCACGAATCCTTGTCCTTCATGAAAAAAAAATCGAGAACCTCGATCATTCAACCAAATTTGCTACCCACGCATTCTTTGTCTGCAAAATCAAACTCTTCCAAAACTCGACATGCTTGATGAACTGGAAGCTCTGATTTTGGTGAAAGACTTCGATCTCTTCAATAACGCCTTGCTCCTGGCATCTCGGTGGATACGTTCGGATCCTGCATGTCTTGCTAACGATCTAGCGACTGTCTGTTGTCTTCATTTTCTTATGGTACATATCACACAATCCCGATATGTGTGGATGAAATATCCTTTTACAAACTCCACCACTCTCAGCGTATTGAGGAACCGTAGTGCATGCCAGGCTGACGTTTTGATTTACATAACTCGTGGCTTAGATGTGGCTATGTTTGACCTGATGACTTGGCGTGTTAAAGACTTTGACCGGCTGCAAAGCCAACACCTGTTTTATTCCATTTATTCAGGCGCATGATGAAATGGTTAGCTTCTTTTCAGCTTTGGCACTTTCAGTGGTTAACACAGCTTTGACTTTTGGGTTTTAGCTACCGAAAGCTAAGGCTTTTGGTAGCTAAAGTAGCTTTTCGTAGGGACACTTAGCTACCGAAACCTGTGTTTTAATAAAAACCACGAACCAGAGCTTTTTGAGACTTTATTATAAACTCCAACTCTTAAAGACAAACCTTAAAAATATTAGAAAGGCATTATTATTGACCACCTATCACCTAAATAGATAAGATTTACTATGTTATTTGAGGAGATAACATCTGGCTCCAACTGGGATGGAGACCTCCCTACGAGGTTTCCAAGAACCCAATAGTTCCAGTAGCCTTTAGCATTGGGCATGGAGTCATGTGGCCTGTGCAACTGTTCCTCTTCAAACCTATAGCTTGCAAGTAGTTTTACCATTGAGATATGGAGTCAACTGTCTCACCTCTTTCTAAAATCTTTCGAAACTTTTACAATTTATTTATGTACAACTTAAAAACCTGCCTTCATCATACGAATTGACTGATGCACTTGCTGCAAAAATGGAAGAAAACAAATGCTCGAGAGCGAGCTTATTTCCTATCCTACTCTACCCTAACCATTTTCTCAAAATGATTAAGTAAAGGTAAATTTCCATAGCATCCATCCAATTAATTTTAATACTAAAATGATTTCATCATCCTTACTGATCAATATTTGATGCTTGAAATGCAACAGTAGTGACAAAAAATTATTTACAACACCAAAATCCTCTGGAAAAAATGACAAATTTAAAAAATCTGAAAAATCCATCTTCCCTGAAACATATGATTCTATGAAGGCTTCCACTGGGTCTTTTAGACACATCTCTGAAACATGTTGAACTTCGGGAAGGAATTGCATATTTATAGTAGGTTCATTTCCAACCATGATTGTTCCTTTGCTAAAAGATTTATGATTTTCTTATTCTTTTATGCTTTCCTTGTGATCATTAAACACTATGGCTTCTTCTTCAGAACAATGCTCAGGGGATGATGATAGAGCATGGTTTGAATAAAAAAACGTATGATCAGATATAAACATGTAATTCTCTATGTAGTCATTTGTTACCATGGGTACAGGTTTTGAAAACTGATCATAATTCTTACTCGAGTACCTGTCTCTGGAAAACTATGCCAATGTTGAGGAATCTAATTCACAATCTGAGATGATTCTAGTTGTTTGTTGTTGTTCTAAAAATGCCCCATAGTCATTGTTGGAGCCGCCCTTGTTTTTCACCTCACGCAATTTTCAATTTTTGATACTTGAGATCTAAAGTTGTTTTTCTTTTCCTTCCGAAATCTTAAAACTCTGAAATCTTGTCGCCTGGATAGCAACTCTTTTTCACTTTCAGAAAAGATCCATTTTTCGCAAGTATGTTTTCTCTTTTGTTTTATTTCGGGATATCGCAAGCCGGATACTTCAATCTTTGAATTCATAAGTCCCGAGACGCGAAACTGCGAATTCGTTTTTTGTTTTTTCGCGTCAAACATTAACTAAGGTAAAAATTTTAACTCATAAGTATGCATTTTCGCGAATTTGCGCCTCGGCATTCGTCGAGGCTAAGTTTTTTTTTTTACAGCCCCGAGAGCAGGGAACGCGGTAACTTTTGTGATAACCTTGGTCAAGGACTAAAGGTAAAAAACTAACCATGGTTAAATTTGGTCCTCGGCACATCGCCGCTCGACACTTTCTCTCATAAAGTTAAGGTGTCCAAAACCCCGATTCGAGAAGTTGCGAGATGATTATAGCGAGATTAATTAGTAGCCTAATCTAAGATTTCCTTCCCGTAATTTGAGCCTTAATTATCGCCACATCGCGATATCGCGACTCGGCATATCATTCTCCCAAAAGTCTGTATCCAAAGTTCCGAGTCGCGATATGGCGAATAAATTAATTATGTAATCAAGGATGCACCAAATCACGGTTACTATTAATTAAGCTAAAATCAACACTCGCAGTCTCGTGAGTCGAAGAGTCGAAATATAAAAAGGAAATTCACAATGCAGCGAAAAGCGAGAAAATTCTTCGAGTCGCTAAGATTTGAAATTTAAAAATAAATTGAGATATGTCCCGCGCATCAAGGTTTGCACATTTCCCGAGGTAACTTTTTACTCTCCATACTCCGACTAACCGTCAAACCACCAAACATTGATGACATTAATGGCATATTAGAGTGAATCTACGAATAATAAGATCGGATTCTATGCCATAAATTGTTTCTATTCGCGATTTGACAAACTTATCTCAGTAGTACAGAGTTTTCAAATATATACGAGAGTTTCATTCTATTTTAAACATTTCTTATAAGCGTACAGAGCTCACCTTCTCCGAGTGAATTAATTCTTGCATGTATACACAGGTCTATTGCAGAAGAGAGAAACAACAAGCTTCAGCCATGGCTCCGCGGAAATCTACGAAAGCGAATGTCGAGGTTGCAACGCAAGGTTCAGACAACATCTCAGATACTTCACCTCGGACTGGAGGCTCAGTCCCTAACTGGTCGTTTATTTCAGACATTCTGCAGTCTGAATTGGTCAATTATTCAGACTCTGACAACAATGATAACGAAAAGGATGACCTGAACACTAAATACAAGATAGTTGTTCAGTCGAGAATGCACAGGATTGCAACCGGACCACGACTGTTGCCATACTATGACATGATCCGATGGGCGTTGGATCACGTATACCTACCCACCAGAACTATCGTAAATGATCAACGGACCACGGTCAGAACTTTCAGACCAGAGCATATCCAAAACATGTACAAGCTCCCAGCAACTTCCGAATACACATATAATGTTGAATTCCTGGAGAAATTCAAAAAGAAGGAGTGCACAGATTATGACAAAACTATGCCAGGTTTGATAAAGGATTGGGTCTCGCGCTCCGCGACATTTAGAGCGAATGACAAGGGCGTGTATTCAATTGCTTCGCTGGAGCCAAAATATATGTATGTGGCGATGATGACGTGCAGGCTGTTTGGAAAGGAGGATACAACGCATTTCTACATTGCCTGGGTACCTCTCATATTTCGAGTGGCCGAAGTTTGCTCATTTAATTGGGAAAAAATACTCTCGGACAGTATTTTCAACTGGTTCACTGATTACCAAGAACAGAAAGAAAGAGGAAAACCATCCTCTTTTTTCATGTCTGCGTATATCATGGACGCAATATGTTCTATGACTCCATTCCCCTTGATGAACTGGGCTTGGAGTCCAGCCCAGGAAAAGCCTGTGCACGAGTACCACAACAAACTGTGGGAAGGTAAAGAGACAAATTTATTTATGAAGTTTTCAACTGGGTGATAGTGCCCCTGCACATCGCCATTTTTGGTCGTTCGCCACCTTGCATATCGGATAGCGTTTCAACAGGTCTGAGTGGCATCGTAGATTGGTATGTAGAAGTAGAGTTCTCATACATCAGAGTTTTCAGGGCTTCTGTTCCCCCTCATGCGCTACCTTTGTTCATTCCCGATAAACTATCTTGTCGTGAAGTTGCATGGAAAACAGTAATCGGGGGAGTAAGTAACGAGCTCAAAGCATCGTCGAAGAAGGTATGGCCATTTTTTCCCATTCGGCTAAATTCTTATTCTTTATTGGATTTTGGACATGCTAAAGCTGAGGCTGCAACCTTAGAAGACTTGAGTTTAGTCTTTGTTGAGTATAAAAAGCATGATCCTCAGAAAATTGTAAGCACCCATTTGTCAAATTGTGGGTTGAAGAAGTTTGAACATGAGTGTTCACCCTCGGATGATATGTTTCGAGGGGCGAGGTCCTACGGGGAAGTGCTAGTTCGGATTAGATATTTAACACCCAAGGACATGGCCTCTGTTTCAAAGTTTCAGGAGCATAGAAAAAGATGTCTTCCTGTGGTGCTGGGAGGTTTGGATCTTTCCGAGGAAAAAGGGAAGGATGTTGAAAGTTATGAGAAGAAAATTTCTAACCCCAAAAAACATCAGGAAGGGGAGCAAGAGAATAATCCTGAAATAGAACAAGAGACTACAGACCCGCCCAAGGAACATAGCCCAGAGGTGGAAGTAAAAAACATAGACCCGCCAGAAATTCAGAATCCAGAAACTGAGACGATGACCTCTGATCCTCCGAAGGAGCAGGACTCACTTGTCACACCAGGAAAGGCGGTGAAGCAGATCGGGGAACCCATCACCTCTGTCACTCCCCGGCAACGGCGCCAAAAAGATGTTGTTCCTGAGTCTGTACTAAGGCTTAAAGTACAGTGTCAAGGCATCCGAAAGTATGTAAAAGATGAATACAAAGATAAGTCACCTTTGGTATGAGAAACTAGAGCAGATTTCTACGTTGTCGTCGTCTAGCTTCCAACTTCTCTTGAGAAGTTAGCAGTTTTAAAGTTCATGAAAGTTCTAATTCCTCCCGGGTGTTAGCAGTTTTAAGGATTGTATCGAAAATATTTAAAGCGATATGATTTTGATTAGAGAGTCCGGGTTGAATATTAGGTTGAGTTGCTGCAGGGACAGTCATTTGAGGAACAGTACCCGTATGGAAACGATTTTTTGGGAGAGATTTTAACACTGTTTCAATTTGGTTTTAAGAAAGAGAAGTTTTAACTTTAAGAATAAAATAGAAATGCAAACAGAAGGCCCTTTCCCGTAACAGTATTATTTTTAATAAAAATACAAGTATGAAATAAAAACATTAAGCTGCAGATATGTAAAGTTCCTGTTAATAGAAAACTCACACATACACAGAAGAAGATATTAGTATGGAAATAACCGACACAGTGTAAATAAACATATAATTCTGTAAATGCAAATTGGTCTTACACCGGCTAATAGTTGGTGCAGAGGAAAGACAATAACCAATTACAGAAAGGTGAAATCCCTTCGCTATAGTAGTGGTCGTACTAAAGTATAGCGCTACACATCGATTTTGAGAAGTAGAACAAAATGAAACATGAAACATAAAGAAAACAAACTTGTAATACAGTCGGGACGGGATCGAGAATCTTCAAATTTTGCTTGTATTAAATTCTTAATGCCAAAACTCAATTTACAATTCAGTACCAAAAAGTCCAGCCACCTCTCTTTTTCTTTTGATCTATTTATACAACTTTTCCCTCGTACTCTATTTTCAAAAAAGTGCCAGGTGCTTTCCCTCGCGTGATTCGGTGCATATGATACATTTGTTCGCAATCTGGGATGCAAGCTTTGAAGGCTCTGTTTGACAGCTGGGAGGAGCGAAATCACTCCATCTCTTCTTCTCTACTTTCAAAAAGTGTCAGGTGCTTGTCTTTGCGTGGATTCGATACATATGATACATTTGTCCACGAACTGGGATACAAGTTGTGAAGGCTCTGCTTGACAACTGGCCTCGGCGAAATAGCACTCTCGGGCCAACTGTGGAAGTTTAGCACCTATTTGTGCGTCAATGATGTTAAGAGCACTGAGTTGTGCTCTCGATTGAATCAAATGTTTATCAACTTGAGCCATATCTACCCTGTCCCTCTTAGAGAGATGCACTGAATCTCTTTCATTCTTTTCCTTTAGATCGAGGGAGATCTGACCTACGTTCATTTTCCTTAGCGTCTCTGAGTCAAATCCATTCTCCATTTCTAGCATCTCACCATCTATGGAATTTAAGGCTTCTTCTAATGAACTGGTCACTTTTTGAGCCTGTTCCTTGCTCAGGGTAATATTATGTTCCCAATCTTTTAACAAAATATTACCTCTTGTTTGTTCAGCAATGGTGAGCCCTGGAGAGTCTGTGGAAAATCTGTTGTTGGTAGCTATCACTACCTCTTGAAAAGCTACCCGAGCAGCCTCTGCGTTTCTTTCTTTGACAATCAGATTTTCTGAGAAACGATGCATTAGCACGCAATCTTCTCGGATCACCGCCACTTTTTCTAACAGACTTTGTTGTACAGAAGAGATCTTACTCCTGATATCGATCACCCGGGATTTAAAACTCTCGACGTCGATCATTTTTCTTTCAACAACCTCTAACTGATTCTGCAACTCTGTGATCATACTCCTCTGCTGACTTGCCTGTACCCGACCGTCTCAGATCACTGAATTTGCTTGCTCCAGCTTGATTTTGAGCGTTTCTATCTCATTTTTATCAGCCAATCTAGCCTGTTCCATCTCTATGTTGGCCTGGCCTTTGGCATTTTATGTGGATGTAGCCAACCTGGCCTCAAGGGTCCTGATGAGGCGATTCTTTCGTTTTAATTGGAGATTCATCTGCCCAACCGAGAATTGATTTTTCGAAGCGTAGGCGCCCAGTGTTCCAGCGATTTCCGTAGCAAGCTGGTCACTTTTCTCATACCGAAGGTGACTTATCGTCATATTCATATTTTACATACTTTCAGATGCCTTGACACTATACTTTAAGCCTTAGTACAAACTCAGTAACAACATCTTTCTGGCACCGTTGTCGGGGACCGAAGTTACGAAATCTTTTCCTTGGGAAAACGACAAACTATTTCGTTGATAGTGTTACTCTTTGATAGTGAACATAGAGTGCACACTGTTTTAAGGCTTGTTTAAATCTTTCACTTGGCGACTCCACTGAAACACAAAATGGCGTCTGGTAGAAAGCATACCAGATAGAACCCGGGTGGCAAGCTGATTACGCCTGTTAATGATCCTGAAAAAATTGTAAGAGCGAGAGGCTCGTCTGAAAAAAACGCTACCGTTCAAAAGCCCAAAAACCCACTTGTAAAGACTAAATGCCCTTCAGAACCTCTTACTTCTTGCAGCCCTCTGTCTGATACCAAAGATCCGGAAACAAAATACTCGGAATTTAGGAGTGAGTCACATCAGACTTTCCCATCTATAAATAAGGGAAAAGGTCCTTTAGAAAGATCGTTATCTTTTGACATACCAGCCTTTCTTCAACAGAATTTCCCAGTCTCACCTGATTCAAAGGATTGTGTTACACCCCTATTTTCTACTCCCAAGTCGATGGCAGGCGTCAGAGGAGGAGGTGGAGGAGGTAATGTCCCTCCTCCCAGAGTATTTGCAAAAGTAGCAGTGAGATACGCTCCCCTAGTTTTACCCGTCCACCTCCATGATTTACCCGACAACTACATCAAAAATCTCCCTAAGTTCACTAGGGAGGGAGATCTAACCGCAGCTGAGCATATAAAATTTTTTGACCAGTTCGCAGACATCTATGGTATTGAGCACGAGGATGTCTATTCGAGACTACTTGTCCAGACCTTCGAAGGACAGGTCCGAACTTGGTTTCAGAGTCTTCCTGCAGCTTCTATTCGGACATATGACGCTTTGGAAGATGCTTTCATTACACAATGGAGAGAGCGTAAAGATCACTTATATTACCTTACCGAGTTTGGGTCTCTTAAGAAAAAGAATTCGGAAACAGTTATGGAATTTATTCTAAGGTTTAACAAACTGTATAATAAAATTCCAGCCGCTGTGAAACCTTCCGAACCCTCAGCCAAAGTAACCTTCGCGGGAGCTTTCGAACCTGATTTTGCCCTACTTTTGCGAGAAAGAAGAGGAGCCACCTTAAATAGGATGCAAGACGATGTTGTCGAAATAGAATCTAATATGATGGCTTCAGGCAAATTAAAGACTAAAGTAGAAACAATCAACCGTGAAAATAGACGCTATAGGGAACCAACGGGTCCTTCCGGGTCAAATAGATACACTGACGACGGAGTAGATGATATGGCCCGAATAATTAAAGATCTGTCTAACAAAATCTCTAGGATGGAGTTGGATCAGGCTAAAGATGATTCTTCTAACAAGAGGGACTTCAAGAGAAACCCAAATCCCCAAAATCAACAGAGGCAAATAAAGAATGAAGATCAAAAAATACAAGCTCCATTAAAAAATGAAAATTTTATAGGAGCAAATGACCTCCAAGATTTCGGAGATTCGGGAGATGAAGTCGCATCTTTCGGTGATGAACGTTCGCAGCCATTTTTGACCAGGGAAGACTATGTGAAGTCTTTAAATACCCCTCAATTGTCAAATGAAGGGGAAGAAGGTGATCATACTGACCTCTGCGTATCTCAACCAGAAACAGAAATGATAGCGGCTGATTTTAAACCCAAATACAATCTGAGATCTAAAAATAATCCCACCTCAACTAACCAACCTAATAGAATCCTGCAAAGGGGTCAATCTCATGAACCTACTTTGGAAGAGACACTGTTACCTAGCAATAAAGTCAAGGTAGCAAAAACTCAAGAGTCTAAGGTGAAAAAAGTTGAAACCCAAACAAAGGAAACAGGTCTGATAGATAAAGTTACATCTCCGACTAAGATCACGAGTGATAAAGCGATCCAGACAAACAAGTCGGAAGGAAAAAGCTCGGAAGTCTTAACCAAAGAAACGGACAAGGTAAATACGTCTTTCAATTTTGAAAATGAATTTAATAAAATTAAGATACCGATTCCTTTGGTAGAATTAGCAAAAAACCCCACTTATCGGAAGCAAATTGCCAAAGTGATGGGTGTTTATGAGCCAGAAAGTCACTCTGATATTATCAACCTAGAAGACGACAGACCTAACATCACCTTTGGTCCCCATTTTGAGGGATCCAAGGATAACGTCGCTCCTTTCTATATCACCCTGAATATACATTACCAGTTACTGCATAATTGCATGTTAGACTCTGGAGCTTCACATAATATTATGCCCAAAATTATAATGGAGAGGCTGGGCCTCCAGATCACTAGACCCTATGGACATCTATACTCTTTCGATTCAAGAAAGGTTAAATGTATGGGAATGATAAAAGATCTGGTTGCTACCCTGGCTCAGGTCCCGGTCAAGAGTGTCTTGATGGATGTGGTTATTCCAGATATTCCTCCCAAATATGGTATGTTGTTATCCAGATCATGGGGAGCCAAGTTGGGGGGTTCTCTACAATTGGACATGTCATATGCCACAATTCCTATATTCGGTGTTCAGTTTACCCGGTTGTACAGAGAAAAAAGATTGGCGTATACTGTCAATGATCCTCAGAATCCAAATAACTTTCACATTTACATTGCAGACCAAGATCTGGGAAATTGCATATTGTTATTTAATAATGGTTTAGATGGGTGTCCAGAAGAACTTGATATGAAGCAATAAGAGCTTAGCCCCTTGACTGAAGAACTATGCAAAAATGGTATCTGGAAAATGTACTTCGATGGCGCTTCATCTTCTAAAGGAGTTGGTGCTGGCATACTTTTAGTAGCACCTGAAAGTAAGTTTATTGTTCCTTTATCATATCGTTTGCAGTGGGATATTGATTACACCAATAACGTATGTGAATATGAAGCATTAATCTTAGGTTTAGAGGCTGCAAAGAAGTTAAATATAAAAAACTTGGAGGTTTACGGTGACGCTGAATTGATAGTAAGACAAATAAACCGACAATACCAAGCCAAGCATCCCAGACTAAGAACATACAGAAATTGTGCTTGGGATTTAATGGAGAATTTTTTCTCATCTATAAAAATCCATTTTAGTCCTCGCACAGAGAATCTACATGCTGACGCATTGGCTAAGGCAGCCTCAACCTTTTCTCCTCCCACGAACGTTAAACTAAAATATCATATTGAAGTCAGATATAAACCCTCTATACCCAACAATGTCCGACACTGGCAGATTTTTGAAGATGACGAACAAATTCAGAGATTTCTTATGGCAATAGGTGAGTTCTCTGAAACTTTTCCAGACCAAGAAAACCAAAATGACTCGATGTGGATTATGAAAGAGGGTGAAGACCCTAAAACCTTTCGAGATAAAATAGCAGATCATCGCATGTTGGTCCTTAAAAACAATCAGATCCCGAAAGGCTTAATTCCTTTAGAAAGACTTTTCGATCAGAACGACATACCTGTGAAATCCACTTTGCAGCCCCAACCAGAAGAAGTGGAGGATTGCGACATACGAACTGAAAAAGAAGACAAGATAGTAAAGATATCTAAATTCCTCCCTCCCAAGGTAAAAGACCAATACAGAGGCCTACTCAAACAGTATACAGATGTTTTCACCTGGTCCTATGAAGAGCTTCGAACGTATGATACTTCCATAATTGAGCACAAGATACCGTTGAAGCCCGGGGTCAAGCCTTTTAGGCAAAATCTTAGGCAATTTAACCCCATTTTGTTGCCCGTCATTGAAAGGGAAGTTAAGAAGCTTTTAGATGCGAAAATAAATGTGCCTCTAAGGTACTCAGACTGGGTGGCAAATTTAGTCCCTGTCAAAAAAAAGAACGGAGAAATCAGACTATGTGTGGATTTCCGGAACTTGAATAGGTCCTCTCTTAAGGATAATTATCCGCTCCCCAAAATGGACCACGTCCTGGAAAGGGTAGTTGGAGAAAATCGAATGTCTATGATAGATGGGTTTTCTGGGTACAACCAAATCGCCATGAACGAGCTAGACAGGGAAAAAACTACTTTCACCACACCATGGGGTACATTCATGTATGATAAAATGCCTTTTGGTTTGATGAATGCAGGAGCTACATTCCAGCGCGCTATGGACATCACTTTTGTCGGAGAAAGAGACAAATTCGTAGTAATCTACCTTGACGATTTAACGGTCTTCTCTAAAACCGATGAAGAACATTTGATCCATTTAAAACATACTTTCGAAAAATGCCGCAGGTATGGCCTATCTTTGAACCCAAAGAAATCACATTTCGCTATGCAAGAAGGTAAGCTTCTGGGGCATATCGTATCTAAAGATGGGATCAGGATCGATCCTAAGAGGGTTGAAGCAATACAAACTATCAGGATTCCTAGGAATGTAAAAGAAATTCAATCTTTCTTAGGTACAATAAATTTTTTACGAAGGTTTGTACCAAATTTTGCTAAGATTGTCAAATTGATCACAGGAATGCTGAAAAAGGATAGCAGAGTAAATTGGACGACTGAGGCTAAAGCGTCATTCGAGCATATTAAAAAAGTCATCAGTGAAGCACCTGTGTTAATAAGCCCAGATTACTTGAAAGATTTCCTCATCTTCTCGTTCGCTTCTGAACATACTATTGCCGTGGTATTACTGCAAAAGAATGATGAAGGCTTTGAATGCCCGATCACATTTTTTAGCAAGAGCCTTAGAGACACCGAACTAAAGTATGATATAATATAAAAATAGGTGTACGCAATGGTGAAAGTGCTTAAGGCATTCAGAACTTACGTCCTGCATTCAAAAATTATCGTGTACATACCAACCAGTGTTGTGAAAGATATATTGGTACAGCCAGATAGTGATGGAAAACGAGGGCGCAGGCTCGCTAAAATACAAGAATTTGATCTGGAAGTCAAGCCTACTAAGTTGATAAAGGGGCAGGGTCTGGCCAAACTTTTGGTTGAGTCGAACCTTAGAGCTCTTGACATCAATTGCCTACAAGGGGAAGACGGAGACACACATCTACAACAGCCGGATGACCAGACACATCCAAGCAAGGTTGAAGAAAAATTCATGTCGTCGGGATGGTATAAAGATATAGTTTTCTATTTGTTAAACCTGAAATTCCCAGATGGGATAACACCAGCCAAATGCAGAACTTTAAAACTCCATGCTGCAAAATATTGCATCTCCGAAAAGCAACTATATTGGAAGGATCCACTCGGGTTCTTACTAGTCTGTTTGGTTGAGTCGGAAACTCCACGGGTTATGGAAGAATTTCATGAAGGAATCTATGGAGGACACCATGCATGGAAAGCCACAACCTACAAGATCTTGAGGGCCGAATACTTTTGGCCAAAACTATTTTCGAACGTCAATGCCAAAGTACGCGCCTGTTACTCATGTCAAATATTCGCTGGTAAGCATAAACTCCCTGCACTGCCACTCGTGCCAGTCAAAACTGAAGCCCCATTTCAACAATGAGGATTAGACTTCATAGGGGAAATTAATCCCCATTCCAGTGCTCAGCATAAGTGGATCTTAACAACCACCGATTATTTTACAAAGTGGGTAGAAGCAATTCCAACCAAAAGGGCAACAGACTCAGTAGTGATCGACTTCTTGGAAGATAACATCTTGTCGAGATTCGAGTGTCCCCGAAATATTGTTACCGACAACGCCCAGGCCTTCAAATCCATGGCTATGATCAATTTCTGCCAAAAGTACAATATCGTTCTCGGCCATTCCACTGCGTATTACCCTTAGGGAAACTGATTGGCCGAATCATCTAACAAGAGCCTGGTAAACGTAATCAAAAAAGTACTGGATAAAAACAAAAGGTCTTGGCATGTGCATTTGAAGTATGTGTTGTGGGCAAATTGCATCAGCACTAAAAGGTCTATCGGCATTTCTCCTTTCCAGTTGGTCTATGGCACTGACGCAGTTATGCCTATAAACTTAGCGTTGCCAGTGATGAAATTATGGCAGGATCAGAATGAAGAACCCAATCATGTAACCAGGAGAATTAATCAGTTGATTGAGGTTCAACAACACAGAGTAGAAGTTGATGAGAAAATGCAGAAATACTAGGACGATATGAAAGCATTGTTCAACGTCAAGGCAAAGAACAGAGAATTCCTACCAAGTGATTTAGTGTTAAGATGGGATGCCAGAAGGGAAGAAGCCGCTAAGCACGACAAATTTGATCACCTTTGGTATGGACCATTCAGGGTCTCGGCTCCAGAAGGAAAGAACTCCTTTATTCTGGAAAATATCGATGGAGAAGTTCTCAGCGCCCCAATCAACGGGCGGTACTTAAAACACTACATGACGTAACAGTCGTTGGATAAAAAAGAAATAAAATGAAATATGAAATTATATGTATATATTTGTAAATAAATAAATTTTATTATGAGTTTTTGTACATATTTATGTTTTTGTTCAACATTTACTTTTAATTTTTTGGTTTTCGTTCCTAAACTCTCGACACGTTTTCAATAAATTTGTATTGGTTGTTGCAGGATTCTAGTTGTAGACGAAACTAGCTGAAAAAATAATATGTAGGTCAGTGTTGGGAATAGAACGACATAAAACAGGTGATACATAAGAAAATTCATAATCCACAAAGAAATTGAAAAGAAAAGACAGAGGTGAGTTTTCTCAATAAACAGTTCATGAAAGGTTGTTTAAGCAAACTAAGGTAACACTTTTCAAATTTGCAATGCAAAAGTTTAGATAACAGGAATATTTCTGGTTTCATAATCTTCAAATAAAATGAATACATTGAACCTAAAAACAGTCACTCATAATTTTTGTTCCTAAATATATTCGAAAACCAGTCCCGAACTGTTGTGACCCTTTGTATATTAATCCATTGAATTGTTGCCTTGTTTTCTGTCTGTATTTGGGCCTAACTTTTAGCAAATCACTATCTTCCCTAGTCTTTGTGAAGGGGTAAAGTTTTTTCATTCTAAACCTCAGGGATTCCAAAGCAGATCTTAATAAGAAAGCTGGTCTTCACAACTACTTGACCTTCTGCTAAGCTAAGGAACGTTTAAAGCGATTCTAACTTTCCTAGGTTGTTCAACAGCGTCGAAAAAATCAAAGCTTGCTTGAACAGGATGTCCCTTAAAAATTTTATTATTCTCCCCTGTCTCCCTAGGAACGAAGTTCGTGTGAGGGTCAAAGAAAGTTTGATACCGAGTAATCAAAATAAGTGGACAGACCCTTGATAAAAATATTACACAAAATCTCAGCCCTGATAAAAACTGATTGCTCCCATCTTCGTGTTTTAAAAATAAATACTAAGACAGGTGGTGAAAGGAAATTCAGAAATGATTGCCCCCACCTAGTCCATTAAGACGATGAAAGGAAATTCAGAAATGATTGCCCTCATCTTAGCGTTTAAACGCATGAATATTTTCCAAAGTGGTGAAAAGAAATTCAGTAAAAAAGGGGTCAAACAACTTCACCGGGGTACTGAACAGGCTCGCTGGCAGTGAAGCAATGTCTGGGAGATTTGTAAGGCTGTTACACATAAATATCAATCCACTCTGGTAACCAATACTTTTTGAAAACCTGATCATTTCCCCAAATTCCAATGGGACTTCCCAATTTAAAATTGTATAATAGCATTATTTTAATGCAAGCTGAGAATCGTAAGATATGTTGAATATCCTAGGGTCGTTTTGACTGTCTTAAAGCGTCTCCTAAGTTAGTAGTGAGAAAGGGAAAGTTGTGGAAATGACTTCAGCTGTGTTTGGAAAGAGTATCTGAGTTCCAAAAAATTTCTGGGGTACCAAGCGCGGATTTCCCCCCCCTTTCTATCTTTTTCCTTGAATTTTTCTGTTGATTTTAGCCTATGACTCCATTTACCCAATATTGGCACCTGGTCTACTGTTCTTCCCGCCTCACAGGGAAGCAGGATCCCTAGTTGGAGGCTATGTTGGAGCCGCCCTTGTTTTTCACCTCGCGCAATTTTCAATTTTTGATACTTGAGATCTAAAGTTGTTTTTCTTTTCCTTCCGAAATCTTAAAACTCTGAAATCTTGTCGCCTGGATAGCAACGCTTTTTCACTTTCAGAAAAGATCCATTTTTCGCAAGTATGTTTTCTCTTTTGTTTTATTTCGGGATATCACAAGCCGGATACTTCAATATTTGAATTCATAAGTCCTGAGACGTGAAACTGCGAATTCATTTTTTTTTTTTTGCGTAAAACATTAACTAAGGTAAAACTTTTAACTCATAAGTATGCATTTTCGCGAATTCGTGCCTCGGCATTCGTCGAGGCTAAGTTTTTTTTTTTACGGCCCCGAGAGCCGGGAACGCGGTAACTTTTGTGATAACCTTGGTCAAGGACTAAAGGTAAAAAACTAACCATGGTTAAATTTGGTCCTCGGCACATCGCCGCTCGACACTTTCTCTCATAAAGTTAAGGTGTCCAAAACCCCGATTCGAGAAGTTGCGAGATGATTATAGAGAGATTAATTAGTAGCCTAATCTAAGATTTCCTTCCCGTAATTTGAGCCTTAATTATCGCGATATCACGATATCGCGACTCGGCATATCATTCGCACAAAAGTCTGTATCCAAAGTTCTGAGTCACGATATGGCGAATAAATTAATTATGTAATCAAGGATGCGCCAAATCACGATTACTGTTAATTAAGCTAAAATCAACACTCGCAGTCTCGTGAGTCGAAGAGTCGAAATATAAAAAGGAAATTCACGATGCAGGGAAAAGCGAGAAAATTCTTCGAGTCACTAAGATTTGAAATTTTAAAATAAAACGAGATATGTCCCACGCATCAAGGTTTGCACATTTCCCGAGGTAACTTTTTACTCTCCATACTCCGACTAACCGTCAGACCGCCAAACATTGATGACATTAATGGAAGATTAGAGTGAATCTACGAATAATAAGATCGGATTCTATGCCATAAATTGTTTCTATTCGCGATTTGACATACTTATCACAGTAGTACAGAGTTTTCAAATATATATGAGAGTTTCATTCTATTTTAAACATTTCTCATAAGCGCACAGAGATCACCTTCTTCGAGTGAATTAATTCCTGCATGTATACACAGGTCTATTGCAGAAGAGAGAAACAACAAGCTTCAGCCATGGCTCCGTGGAAAGATACGAAAGAGAATGTCAAGGTTGCAGCGCAAGGTCCAGACAACGTCTCAGATACTTCACCTCGGACTGGAGGCTCAGTCCCTAACTGGTCGTTTATTTCAGACATTCTGCAGTCTGAATTGGTCAATTATTCAGACTCTGACGACAATGATAACGAAAAGGATGACCTGAACACTAAATACAAGATAGTTGTTCAGTCAGGAATGCACAGGATTGCAACCAGACCACGGTTGTTTCCATACTACGACATGATCCGATGGGCGTTGGATCACGTAGACCTACCCACCAGAACTATCGTAAATGATCAACGGACCACGGTCGGAACTTTCAGACCAGAGCATATCCAAAACATGTACAAGCTCCCAACAACTTCCGAATACACATATAATGCTCAATTCCTGGAGAAATTAAAAAAGAAGGAGTGCACAGATTATGAAAAAACTATGCCAGGTTTGATAAAGGATTGGGTCTCGCACTCCGCGACATTTAGAGCGAATGACAAGGGCGTGTATTCAATTGCTTCGCTGGAGCCATAATATATGTATGTGGCGATGATGACGTGCAGGCTGTTTGGAAAGGAGGATACAACACATTTCTACGTTGCCTGGGTACCTCTCATATTTCGGGTGGCCGAAGGTTGCTCATTTAATTGGGCAAAAATACTCTCGGACAATCTTTTCAACCGGGTCACTGATTACCGAGAACAAAAAGAAAGAGGAAAACCATCCTCTTTTTTCATGTCTGCATATATCATGGACGCAATATGTTCTATGACTCCATTCCCCTTGATGAACTGGGCTTGGAGTCCTGCCCAGGAAAAGCCTGTGCACGAGTACCACGACAAACTGTGGGAGGGTAAAGAAGACAAATTTATTTATGAAGTTTTCAACTGGGTGATAGTGCCCCTGCACATCGCCATTTTTGGCCGTTCGCCACCTCGCATATCGGATATCGTTTCAACAGGTCTGAGTGGCATCGCAGATTGGTATGTAGAAGCAGAGTTCTCATACATTAGAGTTTGCAGGGCTTCTGTTCCCCCTCATGCGCTACCTTTGTTCATTCCCGATAAACTAGCTTGTCGTGAAGTTGCATGGAAAACAGTAATCGGGGGAGTAAGTAAAGAGCTCAAAGCATCGTCGAAGAAGGTATGGCCGTTTTTTCCCATTCGGCTAAATTATTATTCTTTATTGGATTTTGGACATGCTAAAGCTGAGGCTGCAACCTTAGAAGACTTGAGTTTCGTCTTTGTTGAGTATAAAAAGCATGATCCTCAGAAAATTGTAAGCACCCATTTGTCAAATTGTGGGTTGAAGAAGTTTGAACACGAGTGTTCACCCTCGGATGATATGTTCCGAGGGGCGAGGTCCTACGGGGAAGTGCTAGTTTGGATCAGATCTTTAACACCCGAGGACATGGCCTCTGTTTCAAAGTTTCAGGAGCATAGAAAAACATGTCTTCCCGTGGTGCTGGGAGGTTTAGGTCTTTCCGAGGAAAAAGGGAAGGATGCTGAAAGTTCTGAGAAGCAAATTTCTAACCCCGAAAAACATCAGGAAGGGGAGAAGGAGAATAATCCCGAAACAGAACAAGAGACTACAGACCCGCCCAAGGAACATAGCCCAGAGGTGGAAGTAAAAAACACAAACCCACCAGAAATTCAGAATCCAGAAACTGAGATGATGACCTCTGATCCTCCGAAGGAGCAGGACTCACTCGTCACACCATGAAAGGTGGCGAAGCATATCGGGGAACCCATCACCTCTGTCACACCCTTGTAGTCGGCACAGGGAGATGTTAGCGAGGGATGGATATTTGGTGAAGAACTGAGACCTATAAGGGTAGAGGAAATCCCTCCTAATGAGTTCTTTTTTGACAGGAAAAGAAAAGATGTAGTAAAGCGAGAATTTTATCAAGAGGGAGAGTCCACTGTTAAAAAATACATAGTCATGACAGATGGCAAGAGCAAGAAAAGTGACCAGCTTGCTATGGAAATCGCTGGAACACTGGGCGCCTACGCTTCGGAAAATCAATTCTCGGTTGGGCAGATGAATCTCCAATTAAAAAGAAAGAATCGCCTCATCAAGACCCTCGAGGCCAGGTTGGCTACAACCACAGAAAATGCCAAAGGCCAGGCCAACATAGAGATGGAACAGGCTAGATTGGCTGATAAAAATGAGATAGAAATGCTCAAAATCAAGTTGGAGCAAGCAAATTCAGTGATCCGAGATGGTCGAGTACAGGAAAGTCAGCAGAGGAGTATGATCATAGGGTTGTAGAATCAGTTAGAGGTTGCTGAAAGAAAAATGATCGACGTCGAGAGTTTTAAATCCTGGGCCATCGATATCAGGAGCAGGATCTCTTCTGTACAACAAATTCTGTTAGAAAAAGTGGCGGTGATCCGAGAAGATTGTGTGCTAATGCATCGTATCTCAGAAAATTTGACTGTCAAAGAAAGAAACCCAGAGGTTGCTCGGGTATCTTTTCAAGAGGCAGTGATAGCTACCAACAACAGATTTTCCACAGACTCTCCAGGGCTCACCATCGCTGAACAAACAAGAGGTAATATTTTGTTAAAAGATTGGGAACATAATATTACCCTGAGCAAGGAACAGGCTCAAAAAGTGACCAGTTCATTAGAAGAAGCCTTAAATGCCATAGATGGCAAGCTACTAGAAATGGAGAATGGAGTTGACTCAGAGACGCTAAGGCAAATGAACGTAGGTCAGATCTCCCTCGATCTAAAGGAAAAGAATGAAAGAGATTTGATGCATGTCTCTAAGATGGACAGGGTAGATATGGCTCAAGTTGATAAACATTTGATTCAACCGAGAGCACAGCTCAATGCTCTTAACATCATTGACGCACAAATAGGTTCTACACTTCCACAGTTGGCCCGAGAGTGCTATTTCGTCGAGGCCAGTTGTCAAGCAGAGCCTTCACAACTTGTATCCCAGTTCATGGACAAATGTATCATATGTGCCGAATCCACGCAAAGACAAGCACCTGGCACTTTTTGAAAGTAGAGAAGAAGAGATGGAGTGATTTCGCTCCTCCCAGCTGTCAAACAGAGCCTTCACAGCTTGTATCCCAGTTCGTGGACAAATGTATCATATGTACCGAATCCACGCAAAGACAAGCACCTGGCACTTTTTGAAAGTAGAGAAGAAGAGATGGAGTGATTTCGCTCCTCCCAGCTGTCAAACAGAGCCTTCACAGCTTGCATCCCAGATTGCGAACAAATGTATCATATGCACCGAATCACGCGAGGGAAAGCACCTGGCACTTTTTTGAAAATAGAGTACGAGGGAAAAGTTGTATAAATAGATCAAAAGAAAAAGAGAGGTGGCTGGACTTTTTGGTACTGAATTGTAAATTGAGTTTTGGCATTAAGAAGTTAATACAAGCAAAATTTGAAGATTCTCGATCCCGTCCCAACTGTATTACAAGTTTGTTTTCTTTATGTTCCATGTTTCATTTTGTTCTACTTCTCAAAATCGATGTGTAGCGCTATACTTTAGTACGACCACTACTATAGCGAAGGGATTTCACCTTTTTGTAATTGGTTATTGTCTTTCCTCTGCAGCAGCTATTAGCTGGTGTAAGACCAATTTGCATTTACAGAATTATATGTTTATTTACACTGTGTCGGTTATTTCCATACTAATATCTTCTTCTGTGTATGTGTGAGTTTTCTATTAACATGAACTTTACATATCTGCAGCTTAATGTTTTTCTTTCATACTTGTCTTTTTATTAAAAATAATACTGTTACAGGAAAGGGCCTTCTGTTTGCATTTCTATTTTATTCTTAAAGTTAAAAATTCTCTTTCTTAAAACCAAATTGAAACAGCGTTAAAATCTCTCCCAAAAAATCGTTTCCATACGGGTATTGTTCCTCAAATGACTGTCCTTGCAGCAACTCAACCTAATATTCAACCCAGACTCTCTAATCAAAATCATATCGCTTTAAATCTTTTTGATACAATCCTTAAAACTGCTAACACCCGGGAGGAATTAGAACTTTCATGGGCAACCATTGAGCGTGATATAACTGCTCAAGAGAAGTTGGAAGCTAGACGACGACAACGTAGAAATCTGCTCTAGTTTCTCATACCGAAGGTGACTTATCTTCGTATTCATCTTTTACATACTTTCAGATGCCTTGACACTGTACTTTAAGCCTTAGTACAGACTCAGGAACAACAGTCATTATCTTCTTTCTCAAAGTTTGCGCTTAACTGACATTCTGCTGGTCCAAGTAGACAATGGTTTTCAACCTCAACCTGTTATGGGATTCTCCTTGAAGCACAAATGTTCTCTTCCACCTCTAAAGCATCTTCGAACAAAACACTTAATGATGAAGATTTCATTTCTAATAGAAGAAGGACAAGTTTTGAATGGAGACCCATGACATAATATATCATGGCGGTTGTTTCTGAAGGTCGGATCTCTAAAGGCATGTAATGAAAGCTACTGCAAAATCTCTAATTGAAAGTAGGCAAAGATTCACCATGTTATCTCTTCAAGGCATAAAAATCATCAAGGTATAGATCCGGTGATTTGTGATCACCCCAATACTTAATTAATATAATGGAGAACTTGATCCAAGAACCAATAGAATCAATTCTCAAACTTTTAAACCAAACATCAATGTCTCTGATTAAAGTTTTAGCAAAATATCTCATGATGACATATTCATGAACAATCTGAAAACGATCGATAAAATCCAAAAAGGATCCCAAGTGCCTCTTAGCCAAATCTTGGTTCTCACCAAAAAACCAAGGGATATATTCATAACAGTTATCAGGATAAGGATGAAGAAGAGATGGAAGCTTTAAAGGCTTGAACATCTTCGTTCTGATTTTAATTTGAAAAGCAGTGGGTTGAACAGGTTGATGATTAGGTTCATCAGTAATGCCAAAAGGTATTGAGCTCTCAATAGGTTTGGAATCAATTTCAATATTCACAAACTTGGAAGGGTGATCAGATTCAAGAAGAATGGGAATGCTAGACTCATCTTTAGGAACATGTTGTGATGAGGATATCAAATCAACATCTACAATATAGGGCTGCAGGATTTCTTCTTCTAAAGAAGGGTATATATAATAAGGATGATGATTTTATGAATATACAAAATAGAAAATGATCCTCTTTATCCTCAAAGGAAATAACATGAAAGAACTGATAAAGAAAAACAATAGTTCATGAAGCAAACTGATGATTTGGTACCTGGATTTCAAATGCAGCTGCTTCATCTTCTGATAATCTTTGTTGGATCTGTAACAAGTGTTGCTGGTGGATTTTCTGAATTTGTTCTAGTATGAGCTCTTTTTCGGAGCCACTTCATTCCAATGGAGTCGCCAGATATATGATTACAACCAAGTATATGTCCAAGCTTTGTCTATCATCAAATATGGATCTATGTCATCTCCCAAGGAAGCTGAGCTTCAATCTCCTCTCCCCGGCAACAATGCCAATTTGTTATCACTCCAGGAAACTCTCCTAGGCTGTAAGTCAGAGATGTCTGGTAACTTAATCTTTTTGGAAACTATTTTCTCAATAATAGGTGTGGGTTTGGATCAATATGAATATCTTAATCTCTGGATTGTATCTTCAAGACAGTCTAACTATATTCATGCAATACAAGGCCTTCAAGAGATATTTATCAAATAGATTTGTATAACAAATGTATAAGAAAACCAATCGGTTAACCAAAACATACATAAACCATATATATGATGGGTCAACAAACTAGCCAAAGATGCTTATGATTCTTGCTTAACAGTCAAAAGTAAGATGACAGTTACCATAGGACCATTAAACAGAGACAAAAGAATGAATTCAACTCATATGCATAGACAAATATAAAGGAGGGTCTGACAATAACAAATGAAAGAAGCGCGCAGGCTTGATATATTAAAGAAAATGTCTTTCATACAAAAACAATAGAATATAGAACTCAAAATCGAACCTATAGTTCTTCAAAAGTTTTTGGCTTTATAGCCTTTTACAAAATGGTTTTCAGATCCTAGATTACTGGATCAAATATTTCCAAATATAGAAAATCGAATATTGGCCTCAGTAAACTAGATCAATTAAACTTCTCAATTGTTCTTTAAGTCTTCAGATTCTGGGCAGGTGTAATAAGCCTTCTGAGGCTGTTGGATCTCATATGATATGAGAGGAGTCGAGCTTGACACCTGTTGGCTTTCAACAATCTTATCACTTTGTCAATAACTAACCGTTGCTTATCCTTTTTGATCATCTGAAACATCTTCAAAACCAAAACCACCACTTGGTAAAGATGTCATTAATTATCCCCCAATGATTGGAATAATTTCCTAATCCTTTGAGCAAGACAAACTTTGATCTGTGCAAAATACTCCTTCGCTGCCATGTAACAGGTTTCGGTGGTTAAGGGAGAAAAATCTGGGCCTGTTAACCACCGAAAAGATCTACTTTCAGTGGTTAAGAGAGTCAAAATCTAGGCATGTTAACCACCGAAACCTGTAAATTTCGAAAAATGGTTCTGTAGCGAATAAATTTTCATGAGAATCACAATGACTCGGCTTCTATTCCACGAATCCTTGTCCTTCACGAAAAAAAATCGAGAACCTCGATCATTCAACCAAATTTGTTGCCCACGCATTCTTTGTCTGCAAAATCAAACTCTTCCAAAACTCGACATGCTTGATGAACTGGAAGATCTGATTTTGGTGAAAGACCTCGATCTCTTCAATAACGCCTTGCTCCTGGCATCTCAGTGGATACGTTTAGATCCTGCATGTCTTTCTCACGATCTAGCAACTGTCTGTTGTCTTCATTTGCTTAAGGGACATATCACACAATCCCGATATGTGTGGATGAAATAGCCATTTACAAATGCCACCACTCTTAGCGTATTGATGAACCGTAGTGCATGCTAGGATGACATTTTGATTTACATAACTCATGGCTTAGATGTGGCTCTGTTTGACCTGATGACTTGGCATGTTAAAGACTTTGACTAGATGCAAAGCTAACACCTGTTTTATTCCATTTATTCGGGCACGCGATGAGACAGTTGGCTGCTTTTCAGCTTTGGCACTTTCGGTAGTTAACACAGCTTCGAATTTTGGGTTTTAGCTACCGAAAGCTAAGGCTTTTGGTAGCTAAAGTAGCTTTTCATAGGGACACTTAGCTATCGAAACTTGTGTTTTAATAAAAACCCTGAACCAGAGCTTTTTGAGACTTTATTATAAACTCCAGCTCTTAAAGACAAACCTTAAAAATATTAGAAAGGCATTATTAATGACTACCTATCAACTAAATAGACAAGATTTACTGTGTTATTTGAGGAGATAACAGGCCTACAATCTTTCTAGAACTTTATCATCCCAATCATCTATGTCAAGTCCACATATTTTTGTTAAACCCTTGTTTAATGTCTTGTTAAATGACTCGACAACTCTGTTGACCCATGGATGATATGAAATTGTCTTTTTGTGGTCGATCAATAACTTCTTGAGCATTGCTTAAATTGTACTGTTGATGAAAGGGGTTCCTTGATCACTAATTATTGTCAACGAGAAGCCCAATCTGGTTACTATGTTTTCCTAGATGAATTTTGCAGTTGTTTCATTTGTGAAATTCTTGACTGGTTCTCCCTCCTCCCATTTGGTTAATTACTCGATGGTTGTAATGATGTATTTTTCTCCTCACCTTTTTTCTCTTCTTGAGAATGGACTGAAAAAATCAATGGCCTATATTTCAAACAGTAAATTGGGGTTTAATGAATGTAAGGGAATTTCATTTTTCCATAATGGTCATCCTATCCTCTGACACTTATCACATTTCTTTATCTATTCTCGATAGTCTTTGTGTAAGGTCGGCCACCAAAGACTAGCTTGAAGGATTTTCCTAACTACCATGTCAACTTCAAAGTGACCTCCCACTGGGCCTACATGTTCTTCATTAATTAAGTCCTCTCGTTCATGCTCTAATGCACATCTTCAAAAAATATTATCAATTCCTAGCTTGTAAAGGTATCCATTCATGAGGGTGAATGATGAAGCTTTCATTGCTAGGATATTTCATTTGTTGGATGGAATATCTTCAGGTTCCTTCCTTTCTTCTAGAAAATTTGCAATTTCTTCTATTTCTTTGGGAGCTTCTTCAACCATCAATAAATTCACATCCGATAAGTCATCATCTATTCCATTCGTGTCTTCTCCTATATCAAGTCAGGACAAATGATTCAGGTCGACGCTCTTCTTTCCTGGTTGGACTACTACTTCAAAGTTGAATTCTTGAAAGAGATCCATCGACAGATTTCCCCCTGATGGACTGGTTTGTTTACTAGATATTTGAGCACTTGATGGTCCATGAAAAATATAAAGGGATTTGATAATAGATAGTGTTAGAATTTTTGAAGGCAAAAAATCATTGCTAGAGCTTCACACTCTGTTATTGAGTAGCTCCTTTATGATTTATTTAGTTTTCGAATAACATACACATTCGGGTGGTCGACCATGTCACCATATGGCTGGGCTAATACTTATCTGTCAATGACATTGGATGCATCCACATGGACATGGAATTTCCTAGACCAGTATGGGAATCTTAGTATGGGCGCTTCTACCAATTTTATTTTTAGTAATTCAAAATATTTTTCGCATTCCTGGCTCCACTGGAATTCTAATTATTTCTTTAATAGCTCATCAATTGGAAAAGTGATGTTAGAGTAGTGATGGATGAACTTTCTATAACATTCAGTGTGTCCAAGGAATATTTTGATTTGTTTTTAGTTAATTGGTGGTTTTAATTCGAAAACGACTTTGATTTTGTCCATGTCAACTTTAATTCCATCCTTGCATACGATATGTCCCAATAGTATTCCTATAGGTGTGGAAAAGATGCATTTTTTTTATGTTTAGGGACAAGTGAATTTTCCTACATCTTTCCAACATCATTCTTAGCCATTGGATGTGGTCTTTCAGTAGGCTATAGATGTTCCTATCATCAAAGTACACAACAATTATTTTGTAAATATATTCTTGGAATTCCTTTACCACTATCCTAGAGAAGACTACTAGGGTGTTTTTGAGACTGGATGGCATTACTTTGTATGCAAATGATCTGAACACAGAGACAAATGTAGTTTTTTATAGATCTTTTTCTATAGGTACTTGATTGTATCCGAAGAAGGCATTGATGAAGGAATAACATTCATATCCCACAACTTCATTAATGATCTCATCAATGAATGACATCGAGAATGGATTAGTTACTGTAAGTTTGTTTAGTCCTCGGAATTCAACACAGATTCTTAGTTTCTTTGGGTCATTCTTCTTGGGTAACACAACCATCATACATTCCCATTCTGACTTGTAGATTGGATATATAATTCCAACATCTAGCATTTCTTCGATTTCCTTTTGGACAATGGGCTTGTATTTATGTGCCAACTTATATGGTTGTTTTTTAATAGGTTTTTCCCCATGGATGAGGTTGATTTTCATCTCACCCATCTCTTGTATCAATCCTTTCAGGTATTTGTAGTCTCGTGCAAAGATATCTGGGTATTCTTTCAATAGGTCGATTATTTCCATGGTTTGCTTGTCGAACCAATAGTCACTTATTCTGGCCATTTTTAGTTGACCATCTATTGACATGTCAAACTCTTTGGTCTTGATTTCTGCATCCATCCATTCAGGTGCTTTGGACTCATCCAATTGGCGTTCTCCTTCCACGACTTTATTATATATTGATGGGATGTCAAGATTTTCTGTATCTTCTTTTTCTTCTTTCTCTTCCTTGGTCAAGGAGTAGACTATTTTTACATAGTTTTGTACTCTTCGATGGTTTTTCTTCCATCAAAAACTCTTCCCTAGAAAATTTATGTTTTCCATATCTATTCAATGAGTTATGGCATTGTATAGATTGTGTGTTGATACTAAGTTACAAGTTGAAGTCGAGTCCTCATCGACTTTAGCTTTTCCTTTTTTTAGAATCTCCTTGGGACTTGGTTTTTCCAAAAAAAAAATGATTTCTCTTGTTGTTGTTGGATAGTTGTTTGTCATTGATGTCAACCCTAATCAACCCTAAAAGAAGCCCCAAAGTAAGTTTGAAATAATCTAGAAGTAATGGGTATAAATGAAGAAGTCTTCAAAGTGGTCCCCTTATGGCATAGCTTTAAGCATGGCCCTCACAAGAAGAAACTTTGAAGAAGTCTACAAGAAGACCTAAAAAGATGGATAAGTGGTTAATTGGTTGAGAAGCCCCAGAGTTTTGGTCATGAAGCCCAAATTTGTTTGAGGAAAAAGAGGATGAAGGACAATGCAATTGCATGTAACACACTCATAGATGGATAGTCCTCATTGTGACATTTCCAACAGTAGGTGGTATGCCACATGGTTCCTCACGGTTAAGGAGATATGCTCTCATGAAGTTCAAAGCTTCAAAGAATGGTTAAGAATCCCCTAAATGGTTACAACAAGAAGTTACAAGTCATTAATTAAAGGGTAAAAATGGTTATAACAAGAAAGTACATGTCGACCCTAAAGTTAAGGAACTAACTCACTTGGCAAAGTATAAATACACCTCAAGGAGCCTCTCATTTGTATACACACAAGTTCATTGAATATGTATCTAGTGAACACTTGATCTATTGGAAAATATGAGGTAGAGAGACTGAGATAAAGCAAAGGGGATGCTTGTTCCAAGTTGCATCAAGGTATGATGATGCAACAAGGTTGTTATAGGATCTGAGGTATGCTTGTATGCATGATTTTTATTTTAATATCTTGATGTTATGGTACATGCTTGAGGCATGTCTTGGTGAGTTGGTATATGTAGGCACACCATTGATGTTATGGTACTTTATATTGGCACATATTATGGTACATGGTTTATGGCATGATTGAAACATATCATGAGTGATATGGTATATGGTTGAGGCACATATTGTGGTGCATAACACATACTTTTCATATTTGATGTTGGGAATACATTTTGATGTATGGTTTATGTGAGTGGATCTAGTTGACGGTGATGATGTATCCATGATAGTGATAGTGATAGTGATAGTGACATAGAGAGTGACAATGACAAAGATAGTGACAATGATAGAGATAGTAAAAATGATAGTGGCAGTGATAGGTTGAGTTTACATTTATATTCCAAGGAGGTAGGACACGACAAGGAAAGGGGGTCGTAGCCTCATTCTGGTTGGATATGGAGAACACATGGAGTTGGAGATTCCTTTAGTTTGGATCCTATAAACTAGGGGGTTGGAGCCTCCTTCAAGTTGTAGTTGGAGAATTTAGGAAGGTGTAGATTCCTTCAGGTTAGAGCCTATAAATAGGGAGTTGGATCCTCCTTCTAGTTGGTGTTGGAGAATTTGAAAATTGGTGCTTTCTATGAATGTAATCTTTGATATATTTAAGAAAGCATTTCGTGGTTTTCTCCCATTTGGGTTTCCATGTAACATCTCTTGTGCACTATGTATGATGTGATATATTGCTAAATGGTACTTCTTATGGTTATATGTTCATGAAATGTTGAATGAAGGAATATGTGATAAATGTTGATATTCTAATTGATAAACTTGATGCTTATATGTTTTGATTGAAATTGGTAAAAAGTGTTAAATACTAATTCACCCCCCCTCTCAGTATTCCAACAATTTCCTCTTGTAGAAGTGCTTCTCTGGGTCTAAATTCAGAATCTTTAAGGATTTTTTTTTTTATTTCATTCTGGTTGAATGTGTGTCGACGTGATTCTTTGATTTTATACCACTTGTGTGGTATATCATCCAATGTATTTGGGAACATATGTGGCCACACTCTTTCTTCACGGTAGCCTACTTTCCTCCATTCTTTCTCACATATTTGGATGTGAGTGATTGGGTCAAACCCAGGTTTAAAAGTCGGGATGCCGAGATTTGCTCATACTTTTTTCCCACCAAAACTTTCCATGAAATATAGGGTGGAAATATTCCAAATCTGTAGTCGAGGTGCATGTGTTTCCCACCATTGGGCTGCTTGGCCTATGAAGGATTCAAATAGAATTTGTACTCTCCCATGTTCTCCTACTGAATTTGAAACCTCGTCAACATGTATCGACGTAGTGTTCCTTTCACTGAACCACATGGGTTTCATTGTTTGTGAATGAGTCGGGATTAGTGTCAAAATTTTATTTAACTTTATTTCTACCATGATAGGTACTTCTTCCACTGAGAAACATGATTTGGATCACCTTATTGGTATCGCTTCTATCAACCAACATTCATTGGCATGTGCTTCATAATTTTCCATTTTCCAATTATATAGCTCTGTATCTGAGTTTTAACCTATTAACAAAGGAGACCCAACTAAGATTTATCCTTCATTGTTGGGATCTTATCCTTTTTCTTATTCATTACTTGATATAATAATCAGGCTTCATGAGCTTCATCCCATGTCTCGACCCAGGGTTTACCTTCTTTTGGGTCCAAAGGGATTATGATTTTTCTACCACTACCTTTCAATTTGATTCTGTCTCTTTCAAGGGAGATTGTGGCCCTCATGTTTCGACCCCAAGGTATTTCGACTAATGCAGGGTAGGAAGGGATGCCTTCGACCATATTGATTACTTCAAAGTTGACTCTCGTCAGGATTCCCATTATGAATGCTATTATTCTTTTGAGCGTGCCAATTAGTTCAATTGACCTTTTATCTTCTAGCTTTAGAAAGTTCATTGTTGGTTGAAGTAGGGGTTTTTGGAGTCGAACCCACGTTTCTCTTGGGAGGATATTTACTTGGGACCCAAATTTGACTATGACTTGTTTGATCATATGTTCGTCGATTTCAAGGTCGACTTATGGGTCAAAGTCATTTGTGTGTCTTTCTTGTGATAACTGGTGCAAATTATTGATTGGTCTTTGATCTTGATTATATTCTCTTAGAATGCCTAATAAGTCTATCAAGCGATCGATCAACTGTTTCTCTTTTATTAATTGCATAAATTTGTCTAGCACAATTTCTGAGATATTCACATGTCCTCCCTTTTTTTCTTTATCCTAGTCAATGTTTCTGAAAAATTTCATTCCTTCCCGCATTACTTTTTATTCATGTTTTGGGTCAAGATATGTGTTTCAGCCTCCCCTTTGTCGACTTGGTGGTTCTGGATAAATGTCTTTGAAAACTCCCGAGCATGTTACTACATGGAGGTTATTTGAATTCAAATATCCTATGTTAGCACTGTATGAAAGAGATTTGCATTTATTTTATTCATTACTTTGTCTAACATGATTGGACAGCCTTCAAGGAAGTGGTCTCCCACTCCAAAAATGTTACAAAAATTTAGATCCATTATGTCTTTGATTGGAAAGTCCATACTGATGTGATCATCCTTCCAAAAATTGAAACAATAGTGATGTTCCCAACCACATCCTCTGGTTAAATTTCCTCGTCCTCCTCTTCCTCGACCTCTATATCCATTTCCATTACCTTGGTCGATGTTCTAGTCGACTGTTTGTGTATGATATACTGAGTGAATGTTTGTTCAATTTTTCCCATTCAACCAACATTCTTGTTTTGAGTGATTTTTTTCTTCACATATTTGACAACACTTTGGTCACACATTCCTCAAATTATGTGGACAATCTATTGTATCATGATTTTCTACACCCTGAAATGTCACAGAATGTTTCAATTTGGATTCGAAGAATAGTAGGATCTAGTGCATCACTGAATTTGCAATAGTCTTTTATATGAACTTCGCTAGATCATATTGTGTGCCCTAGTTTGTTGCAGGAAATTGAAATAATTTTGATTGATTATTGCAATTATGCAATCTGTTCTTTCAATATTTTCTCAATCATTGATGAAGTCGACACACCTTCATCATCTATTTCAATCCACTAGGATTGTTTCAATACTTATTCACATGTTTGAAGATCATACATACGTAATGGAACTATGATATTTTGCAACAAGCCTGCCACATACCATTGTACAAGAAATTTTTCTTCAATTATGTAAGGGATTTGGATTAATAGATATTTAAACCTTTTATCGTATTCATGGACAATTTCGCTTGGATTATGCTTGATTTCCTCTAGTTTTTGTGTTGTCGGGTGGCTATTGTCTTGCATCTTGAATAATGTGAGGAAATTTTGATTTATATATGATTTTGAGCATTGTTGATTGTCTGTGTAATTCATAAACCAGGTAAGAGCTCTCGCTCGAACTACGACACTGAATTGTGCCATTTTTATGTCTTCATCAATTATGTTGAGTGCATCCCATAATTTCTCACAAACAAATCAATGTCATTTTGGATCTTCATCACCTTCATAGATCGGGATGTGATTAAGACCCAATGTTATTTTCTTGGATTTTTTCAAGGCTGGAACTATTGCAAGAGTTTGTGTCAAAGTCAAGTGAGAATTTGAACTGCTTTCTTGAGTCGGAGTTTGAATATTTGACTCAATAAATACAATCTATTGTTGGTCTTCGTTCGAGATGTATTCAATTGCTAAAGGTGCTTATTCATTGCTTGGAGTTGGATCATCTATTTGAGAATCTTTATCTATATACTTGACGAATCATGCTCTAAAGGGTCATGTCGATTTGTTGTCACTGTTTGTTGAGTTAGAATATTCCAAAAGTAGATTCAGTAGGGGGGCAGAGTTTGTGAGATATATTATATGGAGTATATCCTATGGTTGATTTTTGATGTTATCTTGTGCTTCAATTAGCACCATATATTTTATCTGACCAACATTATTAGTTCAACACCACACCCTTGGCGATTATGTATCTACATGAAGTCTCTGATAGAGGAAGTCTACAATATATAGGTTGGGGCTTCTTACAGTGGAAAGTCAAAATGCGGGTCCTAAGTAATTGATCTTCATATCGACTTGGTCAATTGCTTGATGGGAACCAGTGGATACCATACTAAATTGCAAGCTTCCACTCCTCCTAGGATCCGTTGGGGCTCTCTCGAGGGTTGTTCTAGTGATTTTCCTCACCTGAGTAGGTTTTCTATGAGATTTTAATGGATCCCTCTATTTTTTCAACTCTTCTCATCTCTTTTTCCTCTTGTTCCACTCTAGTCTTTGAATATCTATTGAGGGTTTATGGTTTTGCGTTCAACATGCAGACTTCACACTTGATTCATTTATCTACCTGCCTACTTTTGACATTTTCGACATGGGTGTGATTTGACTTCGACTTCAACTTATATCATCTCACGGATCATCCAACCCCTTGATGTTGGCTCGAATTACTTACGATCGATTGTGTTCATCATTTTTTTATGCTCATTTATTCAAGTAGTATTCCCAAGATTCTCTGGTGTCTTTGTAGTTAGATTCCAAAATTCATTCCCACTTGTCTTGTTTCTCTTACCAATTAGAGTTTAGAGGAGGAATTTTTAGAAGGGGTCAATATTTGATGATGTCCCTGACTCCCTTGTGTAAGAGGAACTTGTGAATTAAGGACAAGATAGTGCAAAGAAACCTGTAGTGAAGTTCTATATATATATATATATATATATATATATATATATTATGGTTTGGCCTAACTCTCTATATTCAATCGCTTACTCTTCAATATAGTCTCACATGATCCTCTCAAACCACTCGTTAAGGTTTTCTCTCCCTCCGTTTATGATTTTTTTCATCAATTTCTCATCAGGAGTGAGTCTACACTTTAGATTTACTAAGATATTCATAGAGTGCTTCTGGAATGGATTCTAGGAATCATTCCTTGATGCAGACCCCACCCTCTCCCAGGGTTCGCTTGACCTCCCGGTCTAGGATCATTCAAATTCAAGGAGACGAATTGGCTCTCGGGCCCCTGTTGAGCCCTCAAAACTCTTGACACAGGTCCTTTACTTCTTGGGCACAGGTCCATACACATCCAAACCCCTTGGGCACTTTCTCTAAGACCATTTACCCTTAAAAACCAATTTCAGGAACTAGCCCCTTTTTCCTTGTGGGAATCACATATGACCTTGGGCTATGACCAAGCGCTAACCCAAAAGGTTCAAATTTGGAACTCCAGGCACTTCGAGCTTCAGGAGTTTCAACACCAAAAAACCTCCACTCCTTCGAAGTCATAGACTCACGAACCTCTGAATCGATGTGGGAATCGACGATCCTCGTCTAGCACTGATATCTATGGCTCATACATCCTCTTCGGGCTTCAGGCTCCAGAGCCTCTCAATACTTAACTACTGTTTCTCCCTGAACACATGAACTCTGAACTGCTAGAGTAATCGTAGATCCAATGGTCCACATGCCCCAACAATGAATGGTTTAGATCCCTTCATAACTCCGAGCTTTGGGAGTATTACCCGCTCCATCTTACAACTTCGTCGAACGTCGAATTCTGAATGAGACAATTGGACGACTCCTATCCTCCCACAAAATCGACGGCTCTCCCTAACTTCCCAGCTATGGGCTTCAAGGATTTTCACCACACAACACCTCCAATCCCCCGGAGTGCCAAACTAGAAAACCTCCAAAGGACGATAGATTAACAGACCACAACCCTCAACAAACCAATGGATAGGATCTTCTCTGGGACTCTGGCCTTCGGGAGTTTCGGTATGCTAACACATTCAAACCTCCGGAGTGCCAAGTCTTCAAACTCTAAGATCTAGTGCCATGTGTCTCCTCCTAATAGACGGCTAGGATTCACTCCACAACTCTGAGCTTCAAAGGTTTTTAGGACATTCACTACTAAACTTATGGAGGGCCAAACTAACAAAGGGGTCTAATCTCCCACCATGTTTCCACTCCATATCGATGTTTGGGATGGACTCTGGCCTTCAGGCCTTTAGGAGTCCTCACGACTCTACACTTTGCTTCCTCTGAACCTTGAACTAATGAAGAGGTAGATCCTTCATCCACGTGTCCCCCTCGATTGGATGACCGAGATGGGCTTCGACCTTCTGGCCTTCGGGAGCTCTCGGTTCAAGACACCTTCCTCTCTATTCCTCTCAAACTGTCGGGATTCTGAACTACACCTAATATTCTAGCATGTGGCCAAAACACCGACGGTCCAGATGCACTCTGCTCTTCGAAGCTTCAAGAGGCTGACAAACCTTCTCTACTACACCTCCTTTCTCCTGGATAGTTGTTCTTCTAGATTCAATGATCCGTTGACATGTGTCCTCTGTGATCAATGATCTAGATCCACTTCGCATCTCTGGGACTTCGGGAATGTTGTATCCTCCTGTGCTTACTCCTCAAATTTTTCGGATAACCAAACTTCTGGACCATGATCAATTTGTTGACACGTGGCCTTGCATCCAATGACCCAACCACACTTTAGGCTTCAGAACTTCCTTCCATTTTCTCAACAACATCCATTTTCACCCTGATTGTTGGAATTTCAAACTGCGCGATCTTTTGATGTGTGTCCTCCTCTTATCAACGGTCCACAATAATTCCGGATTTCAGAACTTTGGAAGTTTCGAATACTTTGCACCCAATATCGAAGAACCTCCCAACTCACGAAGTCCAAAGGAATTCTAGGTTTAACACCATTGCAACTTACCTAGATCCGACGGTTGTCGATCCACGAGCTCAAATCTGATGGATGAGATCTATTCTCCTCCTCTGCGCGCTCCTTCTTCTAATTGAGGGTTGATCCAATGGTCTCGATTTCTCTTGTGGTCAATATGACAACTATTGTAGTTGTTGCTTCGTTTCTTCAACTCAAACTTCCATGTAAGGAATGATTTCTTTGATATTTTAAAAAGGCTTGGCCTTTGATTCTCTTGCAGGGTCATTTCCTTGGCCTCTTCTTGTGTTTTGGAAAATGTTAATCCTCCTAATATTTGACAATTGAAACATTTAACCTATGGTGCACCCCTTTCATCCTCTGAACTTCTAAAAGGATTCTGACGTAGAGATTTTTCGAAAATATCCCTACAAATTCCTTTTGTTTTTCTTCTTTGAGACTCCCTCAACACCTTGACTAAGTGTCGACCCGGTGCACACCTTGCAAGGATCTTCTTCAAGATTCTATACTCCACTGAGTATATGTTCACTCCTTTCACTTACCTTCTGGTGTGTCCACTTGGAATCCTTCTCTCAGAACTCGAAACAGAGTTCTCGCGCATTCCATGTGATGAATCCTCAGAGTGTTCAGTAACTCTAGTGTTCCTTCTCTCGCGCTATTCCTTCCGAGATTTGGAATAATTTTGGGGTGCCCACCTGGCATGCTCTTTCCTGAACTCAAGATAGATTTCAAATGAACTCCTTACATTGTCTTCTCATATTTTTTCAAATACTCTGGTGTGCACTCCTTGCACAAGCCTAAAGAGCTCAAAACTACTCAAAAAAATGCAGATAGATAGAGAAGTCTATCTAATCCCTTCAACGGAAAACATACATGAAAATATGGCATTCATAAACACACAATAACCATTCAAATACACTCAGAAAACTCATGTAAAACAAACATAAACTCATATGTAGGGAATTATGCACTTTATATTAATATATTAATTCCTTTTACACTGCGTACAAGACTGGATTGCAACTGAGTATAAGTTCCTTCTCTTCTCTTCTCTCAAGCTAACAATTTACAAAAGAATTTTTGATACAAACATATTTTTACAAAAGAGGGGCTCGTCGAGCCTTCCCTCCATCTACCTACTCACATTAAATGGAAATTAACTTCTATCTAATCCGAATTGGATCTAGATCTACCTATTGTCAGCCATTAAAGGTGACACTACATATTACAATAACTTAGCATGTACAAATACAATGCCTCGGCTTTCCTTGATCCTTCAAACTTTAATTACATTGAATTTGCATTAAAAAAATTAATTCAAGTTCAAAATGAGAGGAATGGTGACTCTCTTCCCTTGGAATTTGTTCCCTCCAAGTGCGCAAATGCGCTTTCTTTCTAGTGCGTTACTGAGGTGGAGCGATGCTCCTGCATCATGCTCTCGTGCTGGAAAAAATCATGAGCTCCTCCTCATGACTCCTCTTCTGTGGCTGCTGATATCCTACAGGATCCCAATTTTCATTCTGGAGTTGTCCATCCGCTCCTCTTCCATGTTGTTGTTGTTGCTGCTTCCCTGCTGCTACTGTAGGTTCTCCTCTAGTCCACCTCTCTCTGGTGTTGGAGGCCTTCTTTGTTGCTTCCAGCATCAATCTCCTTTTCTCCTCTATTTCCTTGTCAAGATGGTCCACTGGTTGGCTCTTTTCATGTAGTCTTCTTTGTTGCATATCCTCTTCTTCATACATATTAATGGGCAGATCATCCTGATCTCCCATGCTGATTTTATCTCCTGTGGAATTGGCTTGCCACTCCACTGAAAACTCAAATTCTACAACGATGCTACTGAGCTTCTTCTCAACCATCTCCTCTGACAGTTTCATTTCTGCCAGTTCCTCTATCTATTCTTGTGCTGGTACAAGTCTGGCTTCACCTACCTGCTCCTCAGGCTGGAATTTATCCTCATTTTGCATGACTAACTCCTTCTGGAAGTCTTCCTCTATCGCTCGATTGTCTAACCAATCCTCTAGCATCTTCAACTCTTTCTCCCATGGAATGAGCATCTTGTCTGTATTATCCTCGTCTTCTCTCATCACTTGGGAATATGCCAATGTCTACTCAATATCCTCTATGATAGTCTATATTGGTTGTCTTTCATATCCTGCACCTTCAACACGTGCACTGGCCTCTACTAGGCTACTTGGCAGGAATATTTTGATTCCCCCAATGATCATAATGTGTCTCTGATCCTCCTCCTTTGTCATAACTACTTACTGATCTGAACTCTCCTTTGAGTTTTTGATACTCTCAGACAATCTCATTTTCATTTATGTTAGCACTCCCTGCTGATCTGAACTCTCAACTAAGTCCATGAGACTTTAAAATAGTTTCACCTCATTCTCCTTGTCCTCCTGGAAACCGAAGGTTTCACTACTGCCCTCTTGGATGTCTATGAGATCTTCAACTTATCTCTTCTTATTGCCTACCTGGAAATATGAAAGTTTATCTCTTCCCTCCTAACAGTCTACGATATCTCTAGTCGATCTCTCTTCCTCCTCAATGAGGTTTTCTCCAACTTCTGGCTCGCAAACGCAAACCATCTCCTACTCTGTTTCACTGAGTTCTTCAACTTGCCTCGACCATCACCTCAATACCTTCTTTGGCCTCTTGGAAATTATCTACTGGATGGGCCACTTTAATTTATTCTTCAAGGACCACTCATACCTCCATCTTCCTTGTTCTTCTTGTTGCATCTTCAGCATCAACATATCGAGATCCTATCGGGTCTCCTTGAGCTCTTTATCCATCTTCTCTCTACTTACCTTCTTGTGGTATTATCGATCTTTTTTCTTATGGCCTTCAGTAGCCATCTTCCTCCTTCTCTGCCTTAAGAGTGAAACTAGCTCTTCTCTTTCAGCCCACCTGGCTATATGTTTCACCCGCTCTGCAACTGAGAGCACCACTAGCTTTCTTGTGCATCCCTCCTGGTTGTCTACTAAGTGTTCCACACTTGAAAAAAATATTCACAGAGCATCAACACTCTGTCTTATCCTCCTTTTCATTTTGTCTACAAACAAATATATTCTATGATACCACTTGATGGTATCAGAAAAAAACTTTTCTCGGCTCTCATACCACTTGATGTAGACCCCACCCTCTCCTAGGGTCCGCGCGACCTCCCGGTCTAGGATCGTTCGAATTCAAGGAGACGAATTGGATCTCGGGCCCCTGTTGAGCCCTCAAAACTCTTGACACATGTCCTTTACTTCTTGGGCACAGTTTTGTACACGTACGAACCCCTCGGGCGATTTCTCTAAGCCCCTTTACCCTTAAAAACCAATTTCGAGCACTAGCCCCTTTTTCCCGACGAGAATCACATATGACCTTGGGTTGTGACCAAGTACTAACCCAAAAGGAAAAAATTTAGGACTTCGGGCACTTCGAGCTCCAAGAGTTTCAACACCAAAAAACCTACACTCCTATGAAGTCATAGACTCATGAACCTTCGAACAAATGTGGGAATTGATGGTCCTCGTCAAGCACTAAGATCTATGGCTCATACATCCTCTCCAGAATTTGGGCTCGATATCTTCTCAATACTTAACTATCGTTGCTCCCAGAACACATGAACTCTGAACTTATGGAGTACTCAAAAATCCAATGGTCCACATGCCCCAACAATGAATGGCTGAGATCCCTTCGTAACTATGGGTTTCGAGAGTATTACCCGCTCCAACTTACAACTTCAACCAACAAATAATTCTGAATGAGATAATAAAATGGCTCCTATCCTCCCACCAAATCGACGGATCTTCCTAGCTTCGCAGATTCGGGCTTCAGGGATTTTCACCACACAACACCTCCAATCCCCCAGAGAGTCGAAGTGGCAAACCTCTGAAGGACGATAGATCAACGAACCATAACCCTAAGCAAACAATTGGCTAGGATATTCTCTGGGACTCTGGCCTTCGAGAGTTACGATATGCTAACACATTCAAACCTTCAGAGTGCCAATTCCCCTGAATCTAAGATCTGGCACTACGAGTCTCCTCCTAATCGACAACCAGGGTTCACTTCGCATCTCCGAGCTTCGGAGGTTTTGACGAAGCCTCACTACTAACCTTCCAAAGGGCCAAAATAATGGAGGGGTATAATCTCCCACCAGGTGTCCACTCCAGATTGACGACTGGGATGGACTCTGACCTTTGGGAGTCCTCACGACTCTGCACTTTGCTTCCTTTGAACCCCCGAACTAACGAAGAGGTAGATACTTCATCCACATGTCGCCATAGATTGGATGACCGAGATGGGGTCCGACCTTAGGGCCTTCAGGATCTCTCGGTTCAGGACACCTTCCTCTCTATTCCTCTTGGGATTCTGAGATTTCGAACTATGCCTGATCTACTAGAACGTGGGAAAAACACCGATAGTACAGATGCACTCTACTCTTCAAAGCTTCAGGAGGCTGAAAAACCTTCTCCACTACACCTCCTTTATCTCAGATAGCTGGTCTTTGGAGTCAATGATCCACTGACATGTGTCCTTTGTGATCAATAGTCCATATCCACTTTGCATCCCTGGGACTTCAGCAGCCGTGTATCCTCTTGCGCTTACTCCTCAACTTTGTTAGATAGCTGAACTTCTAGACCATGCTCAATATGTTTACATGTGGCCTCGCATCCAACGAACCAACCACACTTCGGCCTTCAAGACTTCCTTCCCTTTTCTAAAAAACAACCCTTGTCACCCAGACTACCGAACTTCTAGAATGTGCAATCTTCTGATGCATGTCCTCCTTTGATCAATGGTCCAGAATAATTCCAAACTTCAGAACTTGGGGAGTTTCGACTCCTTTTTACCTAAGCTCGGAGAACTTATTAACTCGCAAAGTCTGAAGGACTTCCAGGGTTAACACCCGTGCAACTTACCTGGATTTGATGGTTGTTGATCCACGTGCTCATATCTGATGGCTGAGATCTGTTCTCCTCCTCTGCACACTCCTCCTTCTGACTGAGGGTTGATCCAATGGTTCTAATTTCTCCTACAATCATTCTGACGACTATTGTAGTTGCTTCTCCGCTACTACAACTCGAAATTTCATCTAAGGAAGGATTTCTTCAATCTTTTAAACAGGCTCAACCTTTGATTCTCCTACAAGGCCGTCTGCTTGGACTTTGCTTGCGTTTCGAAAAACGATACTCCTCCCGAGCTTTGGAACTTGAAAATTTTAACCTCTAGTGCACCCCTTGCTTCCTCTTAACTTTTGAAAGGCTTCAAAATTAGATATTTTTCGAAAATCTCCCTATGCACTCCCTGCATTTGTCTACTTTGAGACTTTTTCAACACCTTGACTAAGTGTCGGCCCGATGCACACTTTGCATGGGTATTCTTCAAGCTTCTATACTCCACTCAGTATACGTGCAGTCCTTTCACTTACCTTCTGGTGTGCCCACTTGGAAACCTCCTCTCAGAACTCGAAATAGAGTTCTCGTGCATGACTTGCACTGAATCCTCAGAGTGTTCAGTACCTCTGGTGTTCCTTCTCTTGCACTATTCCTTCTGAGATTTGGAATAATTATGGGGTTCCCACCTGGCACACTCTTTCCTGAACTTGAGACAGAGTTCAAACGCACTCCTTGCATTGCCTTCTCAGAGTTTTTCAACTACTCTGGTGTGCACTCCTTTCACAAGCCTAAAGAGCCTAGAACTACTCAGAAATATGTAGATAGATAGAGAATTCTATCTAATCCCTGCAAAGGAAAACATATATGCAAACATGGAATTCATAAAAACACATTAAACATTCAGAGATACTCATAAAACTCATGTAAAACACACAAAAACTCATATCCAGGGATTATGCTAGTTATATTAATATCTGAAAGCTTTTTTACACTGTGTACAAGACTGGACTGCAACTAAGTCTCATATCCTTCTCCTCTCTTCTCTTGAGCTAACAATTTACTAAGGAATTTTTTATACAAAGATATTTTTACAAAAGAGGGGCTCCTTGAGCCTTCCCTCCAGCTACCTACTCACATTAAATGGAAATTAACTTCTATCTAATCTGAAGTGGATCTATATCTACCTACTGTCAGCCATTAAATATGACACAACATATTACAATAACTCAGCCTATACAAAGACAATGGCTCTGATTTCCTTGATCCTTCAAACTTTAATTACATTGTATTTGCATTAAAATCTTTAATTCAGGTTCAAAATGAGAGGGTTGGTGCCTCTATTCCCTTGGAATTCATTTCCTTCAAGTGCATGGATGCACTATCTTTCTGGTGCGTTGCTGAGGTGGAGCGATGCTCCTACATCATGCTTGCATCTCTGAGAAGAACTGAGTGCGTGTTTTGGCTATTGTCAACCAATTTCGTCTTGCATAATTTTTTATATAGTTGGTATTTTTATGATCCCACCATTTGCATATTTCCTCCAAGGTTAACATCTATGTGCCTTTCTGCTATGCATGCCCGAGTTTAGAACTACCGGTAATGGAACCAATGTTGTAGTCTAAGGGAAAGTACAAGAAGTTTACTGATAGATCCTTACATAAAGCAATACACGTTACAACATCATATATAGAAACACATAGACATACAGATAGACATACACAAGTAGTGGGAGAACCATCAATGCATTTTATTATATATCCAAACAGTCTATTTCTTTCCATTAGGTAATCATGTATATGTGTGTGTGTGTGATGTACAATTACCAGTCGGTTACATTTCCTAAATGTTCAGTTGATCAACTCTAACTATATGTTCAACCAACTTTCCTAACCGGCTACTACAATAGACTTGGCTAGTCGACTGGCGGGTCTAGTCGATAGAGACGACTAGCCCCTACAACATTTGATTATTTTGATTATTTTTAATATTATTGATTATTTAATTATTCTTATTAATTTTTGATGTGATTATTTATTTTATAATATTTATATATCGATCATATTGAAAGTCTATTTCACAACATACTAATTATGAGAGAAAACCATGTATATATAAATGCATTGATGAAATTTTAAATTAAATCATAAAATAACCGTGTAATTTTTTTATGTGTGTAAACAAGTCATACATTGCCATGTCAATTGGGTCTTGCTTAGGTGGTTGGAAGGAATGATTGTTATACTCTACATCTAGGTTCAATTCCCACAAGTGACATGTTTAGTTCTTATTGAATATATTGTTGTAATGACCTTGATCCCTATGTTGAAAAGCCTCAAGCTTCTGACAAATCTAGTTCACCCTGGTGTTGACGGGCGAAATTGTTCATCCGTCAATTGAGAGAGTGGAACCGGTCCGGGGTTGTCTAAATAACCCAAGCCGTTTGGAATGAACCACCCTAACGAGTTTAACGCCTCTGTTGGCCGCCCTAAGGCCTTTTAAGAAAACCAAAGAGAAAACTAATCTAACTAAAACAAATAAATCAAACTAAAACTAATTAAAACTAATAAAACAAACTAAAACTAAATAAAACAAACTAACAAACTAACACACTAATCTAATTAAAACAAACTACTAAATAAACTAAAACTAAATATAAACTATTCTAACTATTATATACAATCTACTAATTACTATTATAATAACTCAAATCAACTATCTAATTACCAGTTATATTACTTAATCACAAATGTACACTATAAACAACCTACAGATTTAATTAAAACCTGCAAAACTCATGTGTTTTCTGCCCTAAGACAGCAAGGAATCTTTTTTATTTTTATATTTTATGAAAAAGAAATAAACATTACTGAAATTAAACAATCTAATATATTTACTGAAATTAAACAATCTAATATGAATCTAATTAAAATTATATCTAAACTAAACTACTTAATGAAAATAGTAAATGAAAGACTAACTGACCTGGAAACGCTCCAAGTCTGCCCTGTGTATGATGACTTCAAAGCTGGTCGGAGGAAGGAAACTCGCACCGGTTAGTCCATAAGCTTCTCGTAAACGATTGGTTGTGTTGCTCTTTGAGTTGTTAACAAGACAAACAAGACATAAAAGATCATAACAACTATATGATTACAAATTTCTGCAATAAGGGAAACCTGTTATGCAAAGACTTATATTTAACAATTCAATTCATGAAGAAGATAAACCTGTCATTCACCAACTGAATTAACAATTGTTATGTCTTTTATACACTTGGAAGAAACCAGATATGAATTACAATGATTAAAATTATATCATTTGCATTTGATTTAGATAGCTAAAGTAGTCTTAAACTAGATACAAATTGATATACACAACATGAAACAAAATGTTGATATAATGAGAAGCTAAAGTTGTGACAAAACACCAAATTCTTCTTCAGTCTGTATTAGAACTTCATATCCTTGTTCTCCCACGAATGAGGATGTCCTTATTACAAAAATCTTAATTATATATAGGTCTCTTCACAAGGTAAAACTTCCTTGTGGATAATATCAAATTATTTTGCATAATCTGGGAGATATCCCAAAATAACCTAAACTAAGAAAATGAAAAGCAAGTGAAATCTTTGAAATATCTCCTAACTGCTCATAAACTCAATTGCAATTTCGAATTTACCTGCAATAGAACACAAATATCAAATTAGAAAGATATTTCAGTAACAAAATAATAAAAAATTGATCCTACAGACTTAGCTACAGAATCATCTGATTCTGTAGCTAGTCTAAAATAGCATACAGGACCAGATAGCAATCAGATGAAATCTTTTTAAAATAATCCAATTTAATTTTCTTTTAATAAATATCCAAAATGAATTACTATAATTCCAAGGAGTTTATCATTCAAATTACACAAAATCGAAAAGGATTCAAACGAAACAGGATAGGAATACTCTGTTTTTTTAGTCGCCATAAAATATGGTCAAATCATAACAGGACTGTTTCATATCAAACGAAATCAATGGTGAATCATATCGTATAAGATACGATGTAATCAACACAATCATAATCGATACAATCACAATTGAACACAATCAAAATTGATTTGTTACGGCTGTAACAATGTGTATAAGGTTCATATCGTTTTGATCAAATGCCAATATGGGAAAACTGTTACGATTATAGCCAAATAAAACATTCATAACAGCATCGAACTTCTCCATAGATTACAATCGTTGAGCGTTTACATAGTCAACAGACAGGATCACATAGTGATCGTAATCATCAACAACAGTGATAATCATAACTGGGCAAGAATTGAAACAAATCGTGACTGAGTCCAATATGGAAACAAATCGTAATTCTAGGCATAATCACAAATTTAAACAAGATATTTGTTGTAATATGAATTGGACTAATAACACGGTCAAACGATGCGAATCGAACAGTTGCAATTTGGTTATGCATTAACAGAATGATATTCGAATTGGTCAAAAGACATGGGATATAACATTATAACAGTTATGCCAACCATATCGCATAGAATATAACCAATTCAAATCGAACCATTGACTGTGTTCAAAATTGGAATACCGGAAACAACCTATGTTTAGAAAATATGTTAACAACTTCAATAAGAAACAGAGTATTCAATTCGAACCAAATTAAAACAATCAAATCCATAACACGATTAATCGAATCAAAGCTAGATCCAATCAAAACTAATTCGGGAAACGAAATTCAATTAATCAAAACAAAATTATATACAATAACTCATGCTTATGTGTCAAAGCAAATCCACGTTGTAGGCAGAGTTTATGAGTTTGTCATATAAACAGGTGATAGTCATACCAGTGAGTTTGATCGAGCTATGCCAATTTTGAATTGACGACCGCTGTAGCCGACTCCACGTTTTTAAACAAAATCGAACTTGTTGTTTGCTGCTTCTTATCAGTGGATGGAATCTTATCCTTTTGACTAGAGAGCCTTGCAACTTGATCCTCCAGAGCATGAATTTTGGACTGTAGCATTGGCACTTCAAGGTAATACCTTTCTAACCATGAGCCACACTGATCACACGGTGGAGAAGCTGGTTGAGATAGAGCAGGAGGGGGTTTCGACGAGTCACCAGGGGTTTCACAAGGCACTTTGATGCCTAGATAATCAGGATTATTTCGCAAGCAAGGTGGTAGGTTTCTTACAAAGTCGTATGAGGGTTTGTCATACAGACCTTCTGAATAGGGATATTCACTTGCCAGGTATCATTCAACCTCTGAGTCAGAATCTTCACTCACCATAATAGGGTCAGGGTTGACAGGAATTTTCGGTTTGTTTCTTGCCATGCGAGATATTAATCGGGCATTCTTCTTACCTTTAGAATTCATAGTAGGTTTGGCCTTAGGCCTTTTAGCCATGGGTTTAACAATTTCGACATCCTTAGTGACAGAATTGGGTATGTCAATAGGTGAATCAGGTAGGGGTTTAAGTAACAGAGCACTATAAGGCACAGGCGGTACTGACTTGCTCTCGCTCACCACAGGTTTGTCAACCTGTGGTGGGCTTGAGTCCTCAAAATTATTGCGATTAATAAAATCAATCCAACAGTCTCGACGTAACCCCAAATGACAAACCACAACATTTTAATTAACCCAAAATGAAATAGGTTGTTATCGGCCTGGTTTCGCTTGTATCTTTTAGACATTTTAAACAGACTCATGTGTAAGTAGTAAGGCATATTAAGCTCATAGCCCATGAAAAACATAAGTAGTCGAAGGTGGTACAAGAAAACAAAACCATATCGGCCCTCGCAAGTGATGAATTGCTTGGTTACCGTCAACAAGTCGTGCCAACATTGCTTGAGCATATTCGCGGGCAAACCTTTGTCACAGGAGCTCACTCTTCGTGACTGGAAGAGCAATGTCCACGGGACATCTTTCACTTTACAATTTTTTGACCAACTCTGTCCGACAGTAGGCAGACCGGTAGCTAAACTGAGAAATTGCTCGTCAATGTCCAATTGCACATCCCCAACCTTGGCTCGGCAGCCATCAAAGGTTAATGCAAATTGTCGAGCCACACTAGGGTTATAGCCATCAAACTTTCGTATGAACGGGAGCCATCTGAATTCCTCAAGGTCACTGTAAGCATCGTCGAACATCAACAAATCTTGGCAACCATTGGGTTCATCCCTTACGACTGGAGCCATGGTGCGGGTGCATGGTAGGGTTCGGATTAAACACACAGGAGAAAAATCATTTGGGTTAACAGCTGAGAACGATGAAAAGGGAAGGCAAATTAATGGTACGCATGCGAGGGTGGAGGGATTATCCACCGCCATGCATAGCAGTAATGACAAGGTACAATGTTGTTCAATCAATCATAAAATCGTTTAAACCATATTAATCGGGTAACCCAAAAATTAAACGGTGGATGGTATACCAATATGCCAATGTATTATTTGAAATCATGAATGTTCAATATGAAATCAAACCCAAAGTTTAAACATGCGCCGAGTAATAATTCAAACCATTAAATCAAAACCCAAATGTTTAACCAATGCGCCATTGCATAACTTCAAAATATTGATCAAAGGTTTTAAAACATGATGACAATCAATTTCATAAAATTGATAGGCCAAGAGCTTACAATAACAAGGATCACATTATATAAAAATTAAAATCAACCATGACGCCTATGTAAATCAATGACTAGGAAAGTCTCCATATGCTCAATGCTTTACCAATTAAATAAAAGTCAAGTTGTGCAATCAAAGTAAGAATAGGCAAATGGACATAGTTCGAAAAATCATCCCAGCCATTTAATAATAAACCAAAGGTAAGTACCAATCAAAATATCAACGATAAGATCATGACAGTTCAAATAACAATGGAGGAGTTTTCACGCTTACACTCGTGAAAACTAAATCGAAACCAATTTGCAAATGTTGCAAGAAATGAAAATATCGTTAATCTGCAAAATGCGACGACAATTTGAAGTTCAGAAGATGTAGGTGTAGGCAGCTTATTAGGCAATAGAAAAAATTGTATTGGCTGCCAACACATGGGTACCATCTTCGGAATGAGGGGAAACACTTGGCGGGTTTCCTTGGGATATGTATTCCATAGTAAAAGAAAAGAAAAGAAAATCAAGTGGTACATTGCCACATTGGAAAATGTTGACTTTGTACACAATATTGCATGAAAAAATATGTGAACGTATAAGAAAAAGAAATGAATTTGACATCAAAATTTGATTAAACTATTGATAGTGCCCTCTTCATCTTCTAAACCCTTTTCAAACTCTCTCTATAAAAAAATAATAAATTAACATGAGTTTAATGAAAAAAATGTTTTTATTTTTAGCCGAGACTAGTGAATATTTGTATTAAAGGTGGCTAGAAATGATAAAATATTACAGACAAAAATGACATGATGTTTCAAAAATTTTCATCAACATAAACATCAAATTTTTCATATCTTCTAATACATACTTAATCCTTTTTAGTATTGTTGTTGCTATAGAGACACTAGTATTGCAGGTAAACTACCTCTAAAAAACATTCAAGATACATATAGATTTAAAAAACATAGTCAAAAGGTTTATTGTTTCTTGTCTATCTCTAGTGAATTGGATGATTGATCTACTTACATTGGATCCTTTGGTTGTTTTCCAATTTCCTCCTCTTTTACTTTCTCCTCCAAATGGATTGTAATCTACTAGGAATAGGTCTCGGAGAGAAGAATAAAGCACCTCAACCTGTAACACTCATATTCAATCTCTGATATTTTTCCCCATATTCTTCCAGGATGCCCATTATTTTGTCATATTGATCTTGCTACTACCATTCTAGATTATGAATAATGACAGAGAAGGATTTGAGGGAAGTTCCATTGTTCAACAAGGTATCTTCATGTCTCTTAAAGATGGCCTACAAATTCCCTTGATATTTCTATGGTCCATGAATCCTCGAAGCCAAAAAATTAACCATTGATTTTTTCTAATACTAAAATTAACCAAAATGCCCAGGAAAGAGTCAAATTCAATCTTGAGAACACTGAAAAGTACTAAGTAGGAATAAGGCCATTGAAATCAACTACTTTTAAATAGGGGTAGAGTTATTGTAAAAATGTTGGAAGGAAAAAAAAGGAGGTTGGGATTGAAATTACCAAGCCTCTTATTAAAAGAAAAAAACATGAGCTAACTAGCACTAGAAAAACAAATCCCAGGGACCCAACAAACCATGCAACCAATCTTGAAAAACCAACTTGCCACAAAGAAACAGAGTCACAATGACCGAAAAAAAAAAGAGTGAGGAAACCATACACATTGAGATAGATTGAGGGGATAGTAATGGCATTCCCAATACCCTCCCTCATCAAGAAAAGCCAATTAACCATTCCCCTCACTACTCAACACTAAATAGAAATCCCAAAGGGAGTCTATGAAAAAACTTATTTTTTGTTATACCATGAAAGCAAAGGCTAAGAGGACCAAACTCTTAATAGGGACATATATTGACATCAAATCCCAACAGGAATAATATTTTACCCAAGTCATGAGCCAAAGATTTTCCACCAAGGAGTTTTTATTAGACATACAATCCACACATTTGACACATATGCACTATTAATACCATCCATTTGGTCCAATGAATGATATACCATTGTTAGGTTGGCTTCGAGAGTTAATCTTAGGGGATTATAGAATGACATATGACCCTATTTTTCTTTAAAATTCCTCAGGGAAAATAAGAGGCTTCATTAGCCAAGTTATCCTCCCTACCATTTACTTCTCTTAGGATGTGAAAAAGTAATCTTTTGGCTAGCTTTTGAGAGATCTTATTGATTTTGGAAAATATTGAAGCTAGTTGGGAGTCTTTTGGAGGTTATTGATGGGTCATGGAATTTATGATGATCTTAGAGTCTCCAATGACCACTATTTCTCTTATTCCTAGGCCAATAATGATGGATAAACCTTGAATTAGATAATACACCTTAGCTTGATGGCTTGTTGCAATTCCAAGTCCCCGAGCCTAGGAAGATTCTTAATTTCCATTAGGGTTAGAGATGGCCCCTCCTGCTCCTGCCACCCCAATATTTCCTTTTCATGCCCCATCAAAGAAAAGAATGTGAGATATTTTCCTTATGTTTCACTCCTCGAATTCTTTCTCCCCTATCCTGATCTACCAACTAAAGGGTATTGAATTAATATTTACTCTTATAATCATCAAAGGTTCTCCAAATTCCTCATCCATTCCATTTATTCTTTGCTAATTGATTTCTTGTATTGGAGGGATATATATATATTTTTTAAGGTTTTCCATCATGATACTTTTAGCTTTGTTTCCCATTGAGGCCAAATATTGAAAACATTAATTGAATATGACTATGTTTCTAGCTAGAAACAATTTCCATAATAAATATTTTGGTAAATTTTCCCAAATCCATTTGAAGATATATTTGTATTTGAATGCCCCCCTATATAATCTAGTCCAGTGGGTGAAACATCATCCAAACATGTTGGCCTTTGAAATCTATGAGATAATCTTGAGAATGCAATTTCCCAAACTTGAATTGAAAAGGGACATTCCTGGAATAGGTGCTTGCTAGTTTCCTTTGCATTCATGCAGAATACACACCAACTTGGAACATGGATCCCTCTTTTTTATCGGTTTTAATATTTCAATATTCTTCCATGCACTAGAAGCTAGAAAAATATATTAAATTTCGGTATACCATCAAGACACCATACCTTTTTCCAAATTGTAGAGCATTGAGTTAATGCGAGAGATTGTAGTTGATGTAGATATCCTTCTTTGAAAGAAAATCATGTGGATCCCCATCCATGTTGATCGAGCATTCAAATGTTCTAAGGAACATGCCCTTTGAGAAGAGAAGACATAGAAGAGAGAAGAGGGTGCAAGGGGGGTGGAGGAACATCAAAATTCCAACGCAACCAATCTCTTGAAGTCTAAAACCATTTGGATATATAAAAAATAGTCAACCGGTTTCTTTCATTTACCCAAGTATTAAGGGGTGAAATATATAAATGTTTCTCCAACAACTTTTATCCCATTATGTTGTCCTGCCAAATTTTTATATATTTTCTATTTCCAGGGATCCAAGTGGGTTTTCCCAGACTAAATGGATTACAAATTTGATTAACCTCCAAATGTGGGATCCTCTTTGATTGTCTATCTCCCCGTCTACACCTATTTTCCTTCTTGTCTAGAATTATTTCTTCCACGTTACCTTTTTCCACCAACCAACTTTCCCAATGATCAATATCCATACCAATCCCCCTTGTTATCACCCTATAAGTTATAGGAATCAACTGGTGACTGGGATATTATCTGTCTCTAGTGTTTCTGTTGACAAATGATTTTTCATTCTGCAAATAATTTGAAAAAAGAAAAAGAAGAGAAAAAAGGAAAAAGATAAAAAAAAAAAAAAGAGTGCATAAAAGAATGGAAATAAAGCCCCATGCAATAATGGTAACTTGGTCCATACCTTTCAAGCATGGCCAAGTTCTTTTTAAATTTGATGTTGATAGGGTAGTGAATGATTTGGATGAACAATTTAATCTTAGCCAAAGTGTCTAGGTTAGATTAGTGAATAAATTTGGCCAGACTGTCTAATCCTGGTCAGATAGCCCTAGGGTAGAGTAATTTCTTAACCCAATAGTTTAATTTGGGTTAACTATCATAGGAAAATAGGTTAGAACATAGGTTAGTTTCTTTATTGCTCCATTCCAATAAAACCAGCTTGATGTCAAGATTGCACCATGTTCCAAATGCTTAAAATATAGTTGGTCGAAGTCCCTTGGTAGTGTCTATTTGGAAAGTTTGGGAAAAACCCATAAAAATGATTTTATCCTAAGTTTTCCCAGCGCATGTGTTCTCCGCTCCCCAGTTTATGCTTCCTGCACATTTCGACGGTTTTGATCATGGCACCCAGATCTACGGTGCACAGAGCATTCCGGACCCCCCCGACCGTTCTGCTTTTAGCCGGGGGGGGTCCGGAATCGGTAATAAGATTGGCGCACATCTGAACGGCCCAGGGACGAGTGATTAAATCAACGACCCAGATTAGATTCCGGACCCCCCCCGTCCATTCTGCCTTTAATAGAGGGGGGGGTCTGGAATGAATGATAAAGAGCGCGCTTGGATCTACGGCTCAGAAACAGGCGGGAAGATCAATGGCCCACAATGGATTTCGGACCCCACCGGATGATCTGTTTTTAACCGAGGGGAGTTGGTCCGGAATGGTTATCTCCCTCTGGCGGGTCCCTTGTCATATGTGGCATAAATATATTGGTCCTGAAGTCCCATCGCCATCTACTATCTGATAGCCCCCCGTCACTCATGGACGTCATTTTCCACTTGTTCCACTTGTTCCCGAGTTATGTCCCATCCCATAACTGTTGTCAGTCCCCTACCCCTTTTTCACTCATGACCAACCCCTTATTGTGACTTTTACCTCCAATCCCTAGCATCCATGTCACCCGTCCATATGTTTCGGCCACTGTCACCTGTCATCTCACCGTTATCCAGATGACTTGTCTCTTGCGCCCAACCGACCCCATTTTAAAAATAAAATTATCGGTTTCCCCTACTTTCGTGGTTCACTCGACGCACCAGAGAAACTCATAGCTTGATCCTCTGTTACATCCCGTCGCCTTCATCCACAGTCATTCGACCCCACTAACTTTTTGTTTATTGCAGGTATTGTTGCAGAGATGGCGCCAAAGCCAAGACAAGCAGAAGGAGAGGAGAATCATTTTCTCCCGCCTCCTGTCGACCTGGACAAGATCCCACTGGTCAACAAAGACAGATTGATAGAAGATAGCAAATACGATTTCGATTTCTCAGACCTCCAGTCATGGCTCAGGGAGGTTTTCTTGGACCAGAGCGATGAAATTGGACTCTGGGAGTCCAATTTACCCCTTTACCTCTTTCCCCAGATCCACCATTTTCTCGAGTTCGCACTTAAGTGCCAAGCTCACTATATTCCTGAACAGAGAGTCGTCATATCCTCATCCAGAGACACCCTGTTCCTTATCAAGCCCGAAGACATAGACTAGATGATGCAAATTCCCCGTTCAGACTCTGCATCACCTTTCAACCTGGAAATCCTTACAGAGTTGTATCAGAAAATGAATTTTCCCCAGAGAGCTCAAATATTCGAGCTTTTCCTTCCCACCTCCGCTCATTCCCTTCCAAAAATCCCCCTTACCCGTCGTCCATGTTCTCCACCAAGGGAAACTAGGTCATTTCCTCCCTTTGTGCTCTGTTAGGGTACTATTCCAACCAATGGGTAGATGAGCCCATTCTGGGTTTTCTATCCATTTTATCCACTGATGAAAAACCCACCACACAGTTTGATTTCAACACCTTCTTGGCAGACAATATTCACGAACAGTTCGTGAATTTTGGCACGGAAGGCATGTTCAGATACTCGTCTATACTGGACTACATGTTTGTTTTCTATCAAGCAAATAAGTTTAGTTTTTCCATGCAGAAAATGGATGCAGATGGAAGGCCTCAACCAATCACATCATGGACCTCTTTGTTGAAGCATAACTCCATAGAATATAGCTTCAAGGCATTCATTGATCTGTTCTACCACCCTGTGGTAAGCATGTTGAGCGGAAGGTTGGAGCCTCGAATAAGCGACGAAGTCCAGAGAATCCTGCATCTCTCGGACAACACAAAGACCGTGGATTGGTACCTGTATCAAAACCACACTGAGATCAGAGTATTCCGGTCTGATTTTGCACCCTACAAGCTGCCCAAGTATTTTTCGGTAAGAATCTTTGCGTTAGAGTATATAAGACAGATCATGAATTCAGATGACATCCATTTTGTATCCTTGAAGAAAAAGAAGCAGCTTAGAATCAAGGGGCAGATTGGCTCCTTCATCTTCAACAATCGTGGCGCTGGAGAAGAAGCGGACCGGATGTTAAGAGAGATGAATTTTTTCTTAAGATTCCCATGGAATTATGATCCCTGTGGGATCATCTCAGAAATGCGGATGAAGAACAAAAACATCCCGTACGTTCATGAAGCTAAGCCTGAAATTGAGAAATTCTCCAATCAGACTGTGTGGGTGCCTGACACCTTGGTCGAAGTGGAACAGTAGGTTCCCCCGACCACTGTGCCACCAACAACCATGCCACAGGTCCCTAAGGAAAAAAGGCCTCGACAAGAATCATCTTCACCTGTCACGGAGGTGTCGTCCGAAGAGTTCCAGTTGCACACCAAGAGGCCCAAGACAATTTCAGTATCTGGCCCTACGGGGGAGAAAGAAACCCGGCCTACCACAGTGGTCAAGTCTGTCATCCCACCTTTCGGCTCAAGCCTACATAAGGACATCACCCCAACAGTGCCAAGGAAATCCTCAGACTCCCCACTGGACACTCAGTCGGGCAAGACTGGGCCCAAGTTGAGCATTTTCGAGAAGTACGAGTTGATTAAGAAAAAGAATCAGACCCTTACCAGCAGTACTTATGCTCAGTTTCAGAAGCAGACGTCAACTGCGTAGCATAGGCTGCTGTCTTCATTTGACATAGAAAAGGGCAGGATGCACATGGCTTTCCTCCAGGTGTAGGTACCAGACCCCAAGGTAATCACAGACTACAAGAGGGCCACCTTTGAATTCCAGACGAAGGAAGTGCAGCCAGCAGATCATATGGATCTGCACAAACAGACTGGGGAGATGGTATTCCATACATTGGCACATGCTTCCGCTTCTGCAGCAAAATTACAAGTATCATTGAACAATGCTCAGACACAGCTCAAGCTGGAGAAGATATCGTCCTTTGCGAAGGACAATAGAATCAAGACTTTGGAGGAGTTGGTCCTCAAGATCGGCTATGATCCTTGGAACGTCAAAGCTACAGAGGAGATGATAAAGAAGAAAAATGCAGACATCGCCTCCTTGAGGAAACAGCTGAAGCTCTCGCCTACAGAGGACTCACATGCGAAGGAGATAGCGGAGAAAGAAGGCGAGAAGGACGAAATGCTCAAACTTCTTATGGAGCAGAATGCACAGCTCAAAGAAATGGAAGCAGAGATGGAGAGATTATTAAAAGAGAAGGAACAGATGAAGCCAATGGAATTCATTCCATTGAGTGCCATTTCGATTTCAAGAGCAAGCATAGCAGCAGTAACAACAATCCCATCTGCAACACCGGTGACACCACAAGAGGGGACAACCGACCTCGCCAAATCCATGGAAAAGATGAACCTGCAAGAGACAGAGATCAACAGGCTTAAAAAGGAAGTTGAGAACCTCCAGGAACTCAAAACTTCCTTCCAAACTAGTCTCTCCAAAGAAAAGCAGGTAACTGAGCAGCTCAAGAGGGAGTTACAACAGCTCCAAAAGCAAACAGTGGCAGGGAAGACTTTGGCTGAGGTCAAAGAGAATGTATGGACATACATCACAAAGTCCATAAATGAGATCTGGCCCATGATCCAAATCATGTTTGAGCAGAACGAGCTGGTCCAGAGGAGTAAACAGGTTATTGAGAAGATCAGAGTAGAATTGGGGAAGAGGCCAACACAGGCGAATGATATCATCAAGTTCCTCAATTCTAAGACCAGAGAAGAGATAGAAGAGTTGAAGATCGAAGACAGAACAGAGACTATCCTTGAGGTCAAAAGGGTTTTGACCAAGAGAGTATTAATGCTACAATTGGAAGAAGATGTTCAGATCATGGACCAGGGGGTACAAAGGTTCTTCAATAAGATTGAGGCTCTCCAAAATAAAGGTCTACCTGGTCTGAAGGTTATTAATGATAAACTGATGACACTTACAGATTACAAGAAGAGATTGGCTGAGGTGTCCAAGGATAGTTCAAAGTTTGCAGGCATACAAGGGAGCATCACCGGAAAAGCTTTCCTAGATGCCCTTCAGTTGGACATCAGTATCCAACACGAGATTCGATACATATTCCTCACTAAGCCCACATTGGCCAAGTATACGGAAATGGACGAAGTGTATCAGAGACTTCTTAAAGTCACTGTGCCTAGTCATCTCAGATGGGAGGAACTCTGCGATCTACCCGATTAGCAGAGGAGATGTCCAGGTCCAGTCACCTGTCTAGTTAGATGAGGTCGTGCAAAGGCTTCATCAACGGTCTACCCAGAAATTCAGCATGCAGTTTCACTAAGTCATCAAGCAGTTTTGAAATTTAGGAGATTTGTTAAATTAGTTAGGCTAAAAATAGAATTAGCACGTCCTGATCAGTTATGACAGGAACGTTTGTAATTTGAGTTATAAATACTTCACCTTTCAAAGTATTGCGGGTTGTTGATATTCACACCCTGACGCTATCAGACTGTACCATTTTTAAAGAGATCTGCCATTAATAAAAAAGGAGGCACTTTTACAGGATTCTTGCGTGTATTCACTGGTGATGTTTGTTCTCTAAGTTGAATGTTATTCTTTCTTTGTGATCATATTGTTTTCTGAAACTAATCTTTAAGAGTAACGAATGTTGCAGGATTTATCTCGGATACCCTGTTTCTGACTTGAAAGATTTTAGTGTTTATCTTCTGGTGTTTTCAATTAAGAAATTCTTAACTGCTTCTTAGTTGAATTTGTCTTTCTCATCTTTTCTTATGTTCATCATTTAAGCTACTAAAAGATCCAACGAGTATATTATCTCGCCCGGTGGAAGTCTTCCTTCACGTTTCTGGTTGTATTTCATATTTAATTAAACACAGAACCCAAAGCCCAATGGATGTGTAGACTGTCTCAACCAATTCAAAAACACTTTGACAACAAAACCTACCTATTTCTTTACCTAGACTAACATCTAAAGATAGAAACAAAGCTAAATCATGTAGAGAGATCCCTCTCTGAAGCTGGAAGGGATAGATCCCAACTTTAAAAGTGGTTGGATGAAGTTACCTTTGTAGATTTCTTCTGTTTCAACCTCTAGGAAATTTACCAAGTGCTAACATAGTGGCGACTCCACTGGGGACAAAACTAAAAATTGATAATTTCATGTTTTCTTTCCCCTAAAAATAACGTTTAAATTTGAGAAGAAAGTAATGTTTAGAGGTTGATCAAACTTTGTACATATTATTTTCAGACTCACAAAATTAAATATATATATATATATATATAAAACCAAAAAGTGTTCTGGCTCCCAAGAAAGTTCATACTCGATCTCATCCAGACCCAGAACCCTCGATAGTGATAGATAACCCCGAACAGTTGCTCAAGCGAAATACCTTAGCTGCAGGTTCAGTGAGTCATATTCCCCTTCATAAGTTTCCTTCCTTTTCAGGGAAGTCGGCTGCCTCTCAAAACCTTGACCTCGATACCTTTCCACAGCGAAGCCTGGTTAGAACACGGTCCAAAAGTTTTGTAACTGGAATCATCTTTGACCCAACTATGTTGCAACCTCGAACCCCCGAAGTTTTGTCTCCCACGAATAAACCACAAATCACTTTCTCAATACTATCCAGTCCCTCCTCGTCCTCGTCTTCAGTCGCTACCTCGCCGACCATCCAGGTTGTCGTCCCACCTCCTCCACCCATCATGGCAGCTCGATATGCTCCTTTGGTGTTGGCTGCGCCGCTACATGCCATGCCCCAAGACTATCAAACAAGACTTCCATAGTTCGATGCAATAGGACCTTTAAATGCCCAACAACATGTTGAATAAATGAATGATTATTTTGACTTGCAAGAAGTTGATGAGGCTGACGTCCAAATGAGATTGTTTGCCCAAAGTTTGACAGGTGATGTCAAAAAATGGTTCAAAGCTTTACCTGTTGCCTCAGTCCCTGACCTTGTCACGTTCCAAAGGAGTTTTCTTGACAGATGGGAGGTAAAGAAAAACCCTCTCCATATATTGTCAGAATACGAGAATATAAGAAGAAATCAAGGTGAGACGGTACAAGATTACTACACCCGTTTTAATAACCTGTACAATGCAATTCTAGTCGAAATCAAACCTCCACAGGGCCTGGCGTTGATAAAATTCCCTGATGGTTTTGATGCCGATATGTCATACCAACTAAGAGAAAGAAATTATACCACCTTGGCAGACATGCAAAAAAGTGCTATAAGTGCGGAGGCTAATCTATTGGAGAAAAGGGCACATCAGAGGTCAGAAAGGAGAGTCATGATCAAAGAAGAACCTTCCACGTCGAAATCAGACTCCAAATTGGATTCTTTAACCAAAGCAATGGAAAGAATGATGGAAAGACTCACTGTGACAGACAAAAATCCTCCAAGAGAAAATCCACCAGCTCCTCAGGTTCGGAACCCTAACTTTAGGAGAAATCCTCCTCAAATCAGACAGAGAGATCCTAGGGATCAAAGAGAGCAGAGGGGTCTAGATCAGCAGATCAGACCTCCTCTACAAGAAAACTATGCTGATGAAGGGGAGGAAGTGATTGAGGAATTGGAGGACACTCATATCAATCTCATGGGCATTCACGACAACGAAGCTATTTTCCTTACCCAAGAAGAGAAGGAACTCTTTCTTCTCAATCAAACCAAAGTAAGTGAAGAAGTTGAAGATGCAGAACAACAGGCCTTTGAAAATGCTATTTTGGAGGTACATCAGCAGTACAATCTGCGGAGTAAGAAGACAAAAGGGAGTTGTCCAAAAAAGACGACTGAAACAAAGAAGGTAGTCAAAACCAAAAAGACCTCTAAGCCATCTGTCGAGAAGATTCCTGAGAAGAATACTGCTGAGAAGATTCCTGAGAAGAGTAATGTCGATGCTCCCATGAAGAAAAACCTTACCATTTTGAAAAGGTCGTCACATCCCGAGGTTTCACTTATTAATCTGTCGAGTACTTCTGAGTAGAAGAATATGGTGGACAAACCAGAATTGATGAGCCAAGGCAGAGCTCCTACACCCTTTAGCTTGGAGGGGGAATTGGCCAAAGTAAAAATCCCCATCCTGCTTACCGAATTGATGAACAAAGACGATTATCGTTCACAGGTGATTAAAGCACTGGCCATTGAACCTGACATAGGCATGAAGGCCTTAGCCATTGGATCAACAAATCATTCAGACACTGTGAACCTTACTGATGATCAACCCGAGCTTCTTTTTGGACCTGAAGTAGATGGTCGAGATGATACTGGTGAGGTTGCTCCTTTTTACATCAGTCTGAACATACACGACTTGATCTTGCATAACGCTATGTTGGATTCGGGTGCTTCCCACAATCTGATGCCCAAAGCAGTAATGGAGAAACTGGGACTGGAGGTCACCAGACCTTACAAGGACTTACACTCATTCGACTCCAATAAAGTTAGATGTATTGGTTTGATCAAGGACCTCTGCATCACCTTGGTTCAGATTCCTGTGAAGAGCATGGTAATGGATGTGGTGGTTGCAGACATCCCTCCGAAGTATGGGATGTTTCTATCCCAATCTTGGGGGGCTAAGTTGAAAGGAACCCTGCAGCTGGATATGTCTTACGCCACTATCCCAATTTTCGGGCAACAAAGAAGGCTATACAGAGAAACCTTGATGAAGTACATGGTTAGTAGCCAAGAAAAACCGCACAACTATCCCCTTTACTCTGCGCATTCTGATTTAGATTCGTTTATCTTGTACAATGATGGTGACACGGGAGAGCAAGATACTCAGCTAGTGGAAGACACATCTAGTCAAGATGAAGGCCAAGAAAGCATTGAGGTAGCAAGGACGAAGAACGTTATAACTGAAGAGTTACCCATTGATTTCTGGAGCACGGATTTTGATGGAGCTGTGAGTAAAGAAGGAGCAGGAGCAGGAGTCTGGTTGCATAATCACAGAAACAGGAATTCAGAAAACCATTCTTACAAATTAAATTTCCAATTTACTAACAATATTGTTGAGTATGAAGCTTTGATGCTCGGCCTGAAGCTTTTGAAAAAAGTTGGTGCTAAGCAGATAATGGTAAGAGGTGACTTTGAATTGATAATCAAGCAAATCAAAGGTGAGTACACTGCTAAACACCCACGTCTTAGAGCTTATAGGAATGTTGTTCTCAATGCCTTGAGATGTTTTACTAAAGTTGACTTGCAGGTAATGCCGAGGGGACAAAACATTCTGGCGGACGGATTGGCCACGTCAGCAGCCACCTGTAAGATTCCTTTCCGCCCGACTCGTCCATACACTGTTGAGGTGAAATGTAGACCAACCGTTCCCGACAATATCAGGTACTGGAAAGTGTTTGGTAATGATGACCAAATCGAAGACTTTCTGCAGTGAAAAAACGATTTTGAATGTACAAATATAGATTTAGAGAATGAAGATGAAAATGTAAATAGTTCTGATTTTGAAATTGATAGTGTAAATACTGTAGATTCAGGAGAATTAGGCGATGACGAAACGGACGCTGATGTTTTACAGTTGAAAAGCAATGTTTTTCCTAGAGGTATAGTTCCTTTAGAGGACTTATTTGACTCTAAAGACGTAGCCAAAAAACCGAAAATCGAGCCCATGGACAAGAGGTAGAAGACTGTAATATAGGGACTGAAGAGAAACCCAGGATAGTTAAACTGTCCAAATCATTACCCCCAGAACAAAAACTCAAATACATTGAGTTGTTCAAAGAATATTCGGATGTTTTTGCCTGGGGCTATGAAGATTTGAAAGACTATGATACCAGCATCATACAACACAGGATTCCAATAAAAGAAGACCAAAAACCGTTTAGGCAGAAACTTAGGAAGATAAATCCCAAGTTGCTCCCTCTGATAGAAAAAGAAATCAAGAAAATGTACGATGCCAAGATCATAGTTCCGCTGCGTTTCTCCAAGTGGGTCTCTAATTTGGTCCCTACACGTAAAAAAACCGGGGAAATCAGACTCTGCATAGATTTCCGAAACCTGAACAAAGTCTCCTTGAAGGATAATTACCCCTTGCCGAAAATGGATCATATCCTGCAAACGGTGGTTGGGTCCAGTCGAATTTCTCTACTGAACGGTTTCTCAGGTTCCAATCAAATCCTAGTTCACCCGGATGACCAAGACAAAACCGCTTTCACCACACCATGGGGCACTTTCATGTATGTGAAAATGCCTTTTGGTCTGATGAACGCGGGAGCCACTTTCCAGAGGGTGATGGATATCGCCTTCGTGGAAGAATCGGGTAAGTTTATTGTCGTCTATTTAGATGACGTAACTGTGTTTTCCTGATCTGATGATGAACACCTGCGACACCTTAGACAAGTCTTCGAGAAATGTAGAAGGTTTGGGATTTCTTTAAATCCTAAGAAGATTTTTTTCGGGTTAGAGGAAGGCAAACTGCTGGGACACATCATCTCCAAAGATGGAATCAAAATAGACCCCAGCAGAATCGAGGCCATACAAAAATTAGAACACCCAAGAAACCTCAAAGAACTATAGTCTTTTATCGAAAGAATTAACTTTCTACAAAGATTCATTCCCAATCTGGCAGAACTCCTCAGAAACATCACACATATGCTAAAAAAGGATGTAAAAATTAAATGGGACTCTGAGTCCAGACAGTCTTTCGAACAGGTAAAACGAGCACTCACAGAAGACCTTGTTTTGATCAGTCCTGATTTTACTAAGGATTTCTATCTCTTTTCTTTCGCTTCTAAACATACTATAGCAGCGGTGTTACTACAAAAGAACAACGAAGGGTATGAAAATCCCATAGATTTATTTAGCAAAGCGTTAAGGGACGCTGCTCTAAATTACAAGATAATGGAGAAACAAGATTTTTCTTTGGTAAAAGCCATAAAAGACTTTAGGGTCTAAATTCTCCATTCCCACACCATAGCTTATGTCTCGAATGTGGTATTAAATGATATTTTGACACAGGACAATCCATATGGAAGAAGGGGTAAATGGATTGTTGTCATTTTAGAATACGATATAGAGATTAAGCCCATGAAACTAATCAAAGGTCAAGGCCTTGCTAAATTAAAGGTTGAATCTAACTTCCATGCTCTTGACATTAATTTTCTAGATGTGGCAGATGAACAGGGCGATATGGAAACTCCAAGCGTGAGAGAGGTATTTCTCAACTCTCCATGGTACGCAGACCTTATATTTGTTTTGCAAAATCTACAAGCTCCCCCTGGTTTGACTAAGACTAAAGCTAGATTTTTAAAGTTGAAGCCTTGAAATTATGTATTCTAGAAGGCAATTTGTATTGGAAAGACCCTGCAGGCATTCTTTTAAATTGTTTACTGAAAGATGAAGCTGATAAGGTGTTACAGGAGTTTCATGTAGGAGAATGTGGTGGCCATTTGAACTGGAAGGTCACAGCCAACAAAATACTCAGAGATGGATTCTATCGGCCCACCCTGTTTGCCGATGTACATCAAAAGGTAACCCCATGTCATCAATGTCAACTGTTTGAAGGGAAAAGGAAACTCCTTCCTCTACCTCTGAAACCAATATCAGTTGAAGACCCTTTCCAACAATGGGGGCTCGACTTCATTGGAGAAATACACCCCCCTTCTTCAGGCCAACACAGGTGGATTCTTACTGCCGCCGATTATTTTACCAAATGGATTGAGGCAGTGCCAAGCAGGCAAGCCACTGACTTTGTTATTATCAAATTCCTTGAAAATAATATTTTGTCTCGTTTTGGTTGTCCTAGAAAGATTATAACTGACAATGCAACCGCCTTTCGGTCGAAGAAACTCATAGATTTCTGCAACCAGTATCACATTGGTTTGGGGCATTCCAAAGCCTACTACCCTCAGGGGAATGGGTTGGCGGAATCTTCAAACAAAACTTTGGTAAATATCATCAAGAAAACATTGCAGGAGAACAAGAAATCATGGCACAATAAGTTGGTGTTTGCTTTATGGGCTGACAGGTTGACCACCAAAAGGTCAATTGGTATGTCACCATACCAGCTGGTCTATGGTACAGAGGCAGTTTTCCCCACTTCTTTAGGAGTCCCTGTCATGAATTTGCTTCAAGATGTACAAGCTAAGACAAATGACTCACAGAGAAGGATCAACCAGATGATCCATTTGCATCAGACTAGAGAAGAAGTTTTCAACAAGACTCGGGTAATCCAAGAAAACATCAAGAAAATCTTCGACAAACGAACCAAGGAGGATGAATTTGAGCTAGGTGATTTGGTGCTGATATGGGATGCCAGAAATGAAGACAAGAGAAAGGATGGAAAATTTGACAATCTGTGGACAGGACCATACATGATCCAATCTTTCAGGGGAAACAATGCTTTCTTGCTAAACAACGCCGATGGGTCATATCTTCCAGGAGCACCTATGAATAGCAGAATGCTGAAACATTATGTACCACCTCAGTAGAACATTCGAGTTCTCACTCTCCATTGTATATACCATTTTAATTTTCATTTTTCACTTGCATCTTCTGAGTGAAGAACATTCGTCAGTCTGTTGAAGCCCGAAGAGAAGGCCCTAAGCTGTTGATCATTGTTTTTCCCATTTTTGAGAATAAAACCAATGAATGCTACTAGGCAGAAATTTTCTGAATGACAGGAACCAGGATTCTTGGCACTTCACAGGGCAAGTACCATCCCCAGGTGGAGCCGCTGTTATCACCCTATAAGTTATAGGAATCAACTGGTGATTGGGATATTATCTGTCTCTAGTGTTTCTGTTGACAAATGATTTTTCATTCTGCAAATAATTTGAAAAAAGAAAAAGAAGAGAAAAAAGGAAAAAGAAAAGAAAAAAAAAAAGAGGGCTTAAAAGAATGGAAATAAAACCCCATGCAATAATGGTAACTTGGTCCATACCTTTCAAGCATGGCCAAGTTCTTTTTAAATTTGATGTTGATAGGGTAGTGAATGATTTGGCTTAACAGTTTAATCTTAGCCAAAGTGTCTAGGTTAGATTAGTGAATAAATATGGCCAGACTGTCTAATCCTGGTCAGATAGCCCTAGGGTAGAGTAATTTCTTAACCCAACAGTTTAATCTGGGTTAATTGTCATAGGAAACTAGGTTAGAACATAGGTTAGTTGCTTTATTGCTCCATTCCAATAAAACCATCTTGATGTCAAGATTGCACCATGTTCCAAATGCTTAAAAGATAGTTGGCCGAACTCCCTTGGTAGTGTATATTTGGAAAGTTTGGGAAAAACCCATAAAAATGCTTTTATCCAAAGTTTTCCCAGCGCATGTGTTCTTCGCTCCCCAGTTTATGCTTCCTGCACATTTCGACGGTTTTGATCGTCGTGCCCAGATCTACGGTGCACAGAGCATTCCGGAGCCCCTCGACCGTTCTGCTTTTAGCTGGTGGGTCCGGAATCGGTAATAAAATTGGCGCACATCTTAACGGCCCAGGGATGAGCGCTTAAATCAACGAACCAGATTAGATTCCGGACCCCCTCATCCGTTCTGCCTTTAATGGAGGGGGGGGTCCAGAATGAATGATAAAGAGCGCGCTTGGATCTACGGCTCAAAAACAAGCGGGCAGATCAATGGCCCACAATGGATTTCGGACCCCCTCGAATGATCTATTTTTAACCGAGGGGGGGGGTCCGGAATGGTTATCTCCCTCTGGCGGGTCCCTTGTCATATGCGACATAAATATATTGGTCCCGAAGTCCCATCGCCATCTGCCCAAGCTGCAAGTATTTGCTGAGTTGGCACCCTACAAGCTGCCCAAGTATTTGCCGATAAGAATCTTTGCATTAGAGTATATAAGACAGATCATGAATTCAAATGACATCCATTTTGTATCCTTGAAGAAAAAGCAGCAGCTTAGAATCAAGGGGCAGATTGGATACTTCATCTGCAACAGTCGTGGCGCCGGAGAAGAAGCGGACCGGATGTTGAGAGAGATGAAGTTTTTATTAAGTTTCCCATGGCATTATCATCCCTGCGGGATCATCTCAGAAATGCAGATGAAGAACAAAAACATCCCGTACGTTCATGAAGCTAAGCCCGAAATTGAGAAATTCACCAATTAGACTGTGTGGGTGCCTGACACCTTGGTCGAAGTGGAACAACAGGTTCCCCCGACCACTGTGCCACCAAAAACCACACCACAGGTCCCTAAGGAAAAAAGGCCTCGACAAGAATCATCTCCGCCTGTCACGGAGGTGTCATCCGAAGAGTTCCAGTTGCACACCAAGAGGCCCAAGACAATTTCAGTTTCTGGCCCTACGGGGGAGAAAGAAACCCCGCCTACCACAGTGGTCAAGTCTGTCATCCCACCTTTCGGCTCAAGCCTACATAAGGACATCACCCCAGGAGTTCCAAGGAAATCCTCAAACTCCCCACTGGACACTCAGTCGGGCAAGACTGGGCCCAAGTTGAGCATTTTTGAGAAGTACGAGTTGATTAAGAAAAAGAATCAGACCCTTACCAGCAGTACTTATGCTCAGTTTCAGAAGCAAACGTCGACTACGCAACATAGGCTGTTGTCTGCATTTGACACAGAAAAGGGCAGGATGCACATGGCTTTCCTCCAGGCGCAGGTACCAGACCCTAAGGTAATCACAGACTACAAGAGGGCCACCTTCGAATTCCAGACGAAGGACGTGCACCCAGCAGATCAGATGGATCTGCACAAACAGACTGGGGAGATGGTATTCCATACATTGCAACATGCTTCCGCTTCTGCAGCCAAATTACAGGTATCACTGAACAATTCTCAAACACAGCTCAAGCTGGAGAAGATATCGTCCTTTGCGAAGGACAATAGAATCAAGACTTTGGAGGAGCTGGTCCTCAAGATCTGCTATGATCCTTCGAACGTCAAAGCTGCAGAGGAGATGATAAATAAGAAAAATGCAGACATCGCCTCCTTGAGGAAACAGCTGAAGCTCCCGCCTACAGAGGACTCACAGGTGAAGGAGATAGCGGAGAAAGAAGGTGAGAAGGACGAAATGCTCAAACTTCTTATGGAGCAGAATGCACAGCTCAAAGAAATGGAAGCAGAGATGGAGATATTATTAAAAGAGAAGGAACAGATAAAGCCAATGGAAGTCATTCCATTGAGTGCCATTCCAATTTTAGGAGCAAGAACAGCAGCAGTAACAAAAATCCCATCTGCAACACCAGTGACACCACAAGAGGGGACAACCGACCTCGCCAAATCCATGGAAAATATGAACCTGCAAGAGATAGAGATCAGCAGGCTTAAAAAGGAAGTTGAGAACCTCCAGGAACTCAAAACTTCCTTCCAGACCAGTCTCTCCAAAGAAAAGCAGGTAACTGAGCAGCTCAAGAGGGAGTTACAACAGCTCCAAAAGAAAATAGTGGCAGGGAAGACTTTGGCTGAGGTCAAAGAGAATGTATGGACAGACATCACAAAGTCCATAAATGAGATCTGGCCCATGATCCAAATCATGTTTGAGTAGAACGAGCTAGTCCAGAGGAGTAAATAGGCTATTGAGAAGATCAGAGTAGAATTGGGGGAGAGGCCAACACAGGCGAATGATATCATCAAGTTCCTCAATTCTAAGACCAGAGAAGAGCTAGAAGAGTTGAAAATCGAAGACAGAACATAGACCATCCTTGAGGTCAAAAGGGTTTTGACCAAGAGAGGATTAATGCTACAATTGGAAGAAAAGGTTCAGATCATGTACCAGGGGGTACAAAGGTTCTTCAATAAGATTGAGGCTCTCCAAAAGAAAGGTCTACCTGGTCTGAAGGTTATTAATGATAAACTGATGACACTTCCGGATTACAAGAAGAGATTGGCTGAGGTGTCCAATGACAGTTCAAAGTTTGCAGGCATACAAGGGAGCATCACCGACAAATCTTTCCTGGATGCCCTTCAGTTGGACATCAGTATCCAACACGAGATTCGATACATATTCCTCACTAAGCCCACATTCGCCAACTATACGGAAATGGACAAAGTGTATCGGAGACTGCTCAAAGTCACTGTGCCTAGTCATCTCAGATGGGAGGAACTCTGCGATCTGCTCGATTAGCAGATGTGTTGTCCAGGTCCTGTCACCTGTCCAGTCAGATGAGGTCGTGCAAAGGCTTCATCAACGGTCTACCCATAAATTCAGCATGCAGTTTCACCAAGTCATCAAGCAGTTTTGAAATTTAGGAGATTTGTTAAATTAGTTAGGCTAAAAATAGAATTAGCACGTCCTGATAAGTTATGACAGGAACGTTTGTAATTTGAGTTATAAATACTTCACCTTTCGAAGTATTGCGGGTTGTTGATCTTCACACCCTGACGCTATCAGACTGTACCATTTTTAAAGAGATCTGCCATTAATAAAAAAGGAGGCACTTTTACAGGATTCTTGCGTGTATTCACTGGTGATGTTTATTCTCTAAGTTGAATGTTATTCTTGCTTTGTGATCATATTGTTTTCTGAAACTAATCTTTAATATTAACGAATGTTGCAGGATTTATCTCGGATACCATGTTTCTGACTTGAAAGATTTTAGTGTTTATCTTCTGGTGTTTTCAATTAAGAAATTCTTAACTGCTTCTTAGTTGAATTTATCTTTCTCATCTTTTCTTCTGTCCATCATTTAAGCTACTAAAAGATCCAATGAGTATATTATCTCGCCCGGTGGAAGTCTTCCTTCACGTTTCTGGTTGTATTTCATATTTAATTAAACACATACCCCATAGTCCAATGGATGTGTAGACTGTCTCAACCAATTCAAAAACACTTTGACAACAAAACCTACCTGTTTCTTTACCTAGACTAACATCTAAAGTTAGAAACAAATCTAAATCATATAGAGAGATCCCTCTCTGAAGCTGGAAGGGCTAGATCCCAGTTTTAAAAGTGGTTAGATGAAGTTACCTTTGTAGATTTCTTATGTTTCAACCTCTAGGAAATTTACCAAGTGCTAACACCCCCCAACACCCCCCCCATAGCTAGGTTAAGAAGAGAAGGATATCTTATTCCCAATCCTTCTATCTTTAGGTGCTCTTACAACTAACCAAGTTACCAAGTGGAATTTCTTGGTGTTATATCTCCCTCCATGCCATAAAAACCTTCTCAAATATTGTGCAATTATTTGCATAAATACAATTGATGCTGGCATTTTTTAGCACTAGAAGACAAGAAGGGTAGAAATAATGGATTTGATAAGAACAATGTGCCTAGTTGGATTTAACTGTTGTGAGCCCCATTTCTAAAAAATGCATTTGATTTTGTCCAAGATTCTTTTTCATGAATGAGTCGATGGTTTTCTTAATGAGATAGGCATGGCAAGGTATTTGAAGGAGTTCCATTGTTATCAAAAGGGAAACTACATGATTCTAGAGATCCATTGAAGGAGTTGTGAACTTACATTCCATCCAAAAAATTGAATCTTTTGCTTATTGAATTTTCCACCTGAGGCATTGATGAAAGAATCCAGTATTGACTTGAACCTGGATGCAATAGTAATGGAGGATATGAAAATAGAAATGGTAACATCTACAAACTCCAAATGATTAATTCTCTTGAAGCCTCTTAGAATATTTATTCATGGAAGATTTCCTATTAATATTTCATGTTCCATCTTCCTAGTTAGAGATTCGACCATCATAATATAAATTAGTGGGGAGAGGGAGCATCCTTGCCTAATCCATATACTAATCTAAAATAAAAGGATAGGCCTACCATTCACTAATGGGGAAATCCAAGGTGTGATAACACATGTAGTGATCCACCTAATGACCAAGGGATTGAAACCAAATTTATGAATGATGTCAAAAAGGAATAAATGCCTCACTCAAGCAAAGGAATTTTCCATGTCAATTTTGATTACCATGCCTTTTTGCTTGTTTTCTTTGCTTGTGTGAATAGCCTCTTGAACTAGGATTATATTATCTATTATCTATATTTTCTACATGGATCCCCCTTGATTATCCAAGATTATCTTTGGGAGCACCCTCTCAAGTCTATTTGCCATAATTTTCATCATTATTTTGTAAGACGCATTGCACAGGGAAGATGGGTCGAAATCTAGAAAATGAAGATGGATTTTCCTCTTTTGATATTAGAGCAGGGAAAGAAGAATTTGTGTTCCCCCTGGCATATAATATTTATGTAAATATAATATCATTCGAATCAAGTCATATTTGATCAACCCCCAACAGGATCTAGAGAAATGAATGTTGAAACCATCTAGACCTAGTGCCTTGTCTGGATCTAGACTCCACAATACTTCTTTTATAACTACACATTATTTGATTTGGTCCAAGATATTTTCATTATTATCTAGGAAAAAAACCAAAGGGATGTTGCTTAGAAGGTTAGCAGTGACATTAGGGTCTTCTCCCTCTTGTTCCAGATACATGTCTGGAAGAACTCCTTGGATGTTGATTTTATATCCTAAAAAACCGTGGCCTTTTTTCCATTATCCAATGCAATTTCTTTGCATTATTTCTTTGTCTCCTTGCCTTGTCTTGATGATGAAAAAATGTTGTTTAATGATCCCCATATTTTAACCAAAGGCTACTTGACTTAAGTCTCCCAGTTTCTTCTTCCACTCTAAGAGCCTTATGAAAATTTTGAAAGATGTTTCATTCTGTCTGTTGTAGTTATTCCACCACTTGTCCCACTTCTAATTGTTCCTGAACCAAATTTATTTGAGAGAGAAGTGAATCCTTCTCTAAAAGAGGGGATGAATATGAATTTTTGACCCAATTTTTAAGTGCCACTTTCATTTACTTTAACTTATGCTCCCAATAGACAAGAGAGCCCACAATCCAAGTACACTAGGCCTTGGAGATAACTTCCATTGATTTTTTTTATCCTGCAACCACATAGGGTTAAACATAAATGGAAGAGGGCATAATTAGGGATTCTTCAAGGACAAGAAGGATTAATTTATGATAAAAATTGTCGGAGGGATTATTTTAGAAGAGATAAGAAAGTCTTGAGTGAAAATATCACTATGAACCAAAAAACAATCAAGTTGTGATGCTATGTACCATGGACTAATCCTTTTATTGGAACAAATGAAATTTCCTTTGGAGGGTTTGATATCCACTAGGTTCAATTTCAACCATCAAGTCCTCCATATTTTCTCCTTACTGTTCAAAGTGACATTGAAGTCACCTCCTATTATGTTATCCCATGAATCTTCTAAATTTTGGAAAGACAAAAGTGAGTCCCAACAAAATTATTTTTCTCTATAAGCCATCAACATGTAAACATTAACTATATTAAACTACTTTATTGAATATGAATAAATCTAGTAAGAATCCAATGATGGGTACTATTGGTATTGAAACTTTCTAGTTTCATCTCTCAACCTCCCGTGAGGTTTTAAGCCCCAAAAATAAAGAACATTAGACCCTAAGCTAAAGAGTATAAGCATGAGCACCTCTCTTTATGATTTTGAAAATATTTAATTTTTATTGCATTTTGCAACTTATAACATTTATATTTTTCTTTTATAAGTGAAATATAAATTAAACAAAATTTTAGTAAATAATGTAAGTGCAAAGCTTGAAAAGAAAGTTAAACTAACTAAACCCTAAATTACAAGAAAACCCTAAATGTATGAAATATAAATTAAAACAAAAATAAATGTAATAACAAAATACAAATGTTAAAGTGGAATATTAAATGAAAAAAAAAAATTAATGTAATATACAAATTCAAAACTTTAAATGAAACTTAAACAAACTAAAACTAAACTACTATTTTAAAAAGCTAAACTCTAAAGAGTATTAAGTAAAATGAAAAGAATTATGTCTTTTTTAAATATTACAATTGGTAAAGTTAAACTAATGAGCAAAAGAAATGGCTAAAATAAGTTACATGTGAAAGAAAATTGTGTAATGTCTTTTTTGTTTTTTTTAAATATTGTAATTAGTAAATGATTAAAAAAACACAAGTTAAATTAAAAAAAGAAAAGAAAAGATTATTTACATTAAAACTATTTTAAAAGTTGAAAATGTTTTGGTATTTTATATTTTTTGAATATTGTCTTAAAATAAAATGAAGAAAAATGAAATTTAAAACAACAAAAGAAAATATTCCCAGAGCCTAAAGAGTGATATTTATTATTAAATGAAACTCATAGATTTGAATGAAGCTTTTGAATCCTTGATTTGGACTAGAGTTATTATATTTAACTATTTCAGATAGAATGTTACATACACATGAAGTAGTCAAGTATAGGAAAAAAAAAAAAATTGAGTTGGATATTTAATTGAATAATGACGATGAAACTCAAGGAAGCTATCTGTATACAAGAAAACTGATTAACACTAAAAAAAAATCAAACTTATAACACAACAGAATTAAGTAAATAAACAAATTATCTCAAAAACACAACTCAAACTCAGCCTTGCTTTTCTCTTGTCACTTTGCAAGATATCCCTTCTATCAACAACTTCATTCAATCCCTACTGAAATTGAATGGAAAATTAATGATAAAATGAACCTCACTCAACTCTGCATACCTCTCTCTAAAAGTTTGTCTTCCATCAACGGTTGGCTGTTGGCTACTCATTTTATATCTTTGATAGGAGGTTCCAATATCTCAATCAACGAATTTATCAAAACTGCTATGATTTTTGTTCATTTACATCTCGTTTTCTGGGCATATAGTCTGGCACACAACTCATGTGTTATGTTCTACGATAGAACTCATATTTATATTTTCAATACATTCAACCACTGGAAATTGATTATCAAGGTTTCCTCCATCAATATTTGGCAAGGGGTATTCCTCTGCCTCAACCATTTCATCATCAAATCCAAATCATATAAAGAAACTACACTTCTAGATGTCAGAGTTATCGTTAGTGAGGTTTTGTTGTTGGTTTCTCTTTATTTCCTATGATTCCAGCATTGTGATTATGAGTTGATTTACTTTGTGTGGTTTTTTAATAACAATGCAATCATTTGATTCATCCTTGGGAACTGCAGTTGTGGGAGGAATGTCCTTGCTCTTTGTAACCCTCCTTTGCTTGTTTCCCCGCACAAACTTCGCCTTTTGAATAACAACTGGTTCTTGAGTTTGATTATTGGCAACAAAGATGCCCTTCGTTGCAGCAACCATGTTTGTCTGTGTGAGAACATCAACCTTAACAACTGTAAAAGCGTCCTTAATTTATAATACTGACTGCAAGTAAGGCTCCATCAATCGTGATGTCAGAGCATCGAGATCATGACTACGGTTATGTCAAAGACCTAAGATGTGAATGATAATGATGGTGATGTACGGGGAGTAGAGGGACAAGTATGAATACTCATGATAGAGGAATGAATGATGAATCATGTACGAGAAAGAGTTTTGGTGGAGAGTAAGTTGATACAATTGTTGGTGATTCATGTATTTCGATGGATGGATACTCTTTTATATAGACTTCAATAAACATTATTTATAGTTATAGGTACAAGAAGATCACAGATGAAGAAGAAAGAAAACCATGTATTCAGATGGATGGATACTCTTTTATATGAACTTCAATAAACATTATTTCTGATTGTAGGTACAAAAAGATCACAGATGAACAAGAAAGAAAACCAAAGATCGAAAAAGACAGAAGATGGGATAAAGATAAGGGAATCAGTTCAAAAGACCAATGAAGATCACAGATGAACAAGGAAGAAGACCAAAGATTCAAAAGACCAATGAAGATCACAGATGAACAAGGAAGAAGACCAAAGATCGAAAAAGACAGAAGACGAGATGAAGATAAGGGAATCAGTTCAAAAGACTGAAAGAGATAAATGAGGAGTATGATAAATAACTCCTACTTAATGAATACACATACAATGTTTAAATGAATAAATTATATGGTTTGTAAGGTACGTGTTACTAGAGTCTGTTTCATCTGGTCGACAAATGTACAACACTTACATATGTTGATGCTCATTCAAAGTGGCATCATCCTAGTGATCATCCTAGTGAAGGAGAGCCAGAACATATTTTTGATCTCTGTCATTGCAAGGAAGATGTGATGAACTGCATCTCTTCCCGTTGATAAATTGATTGAAAAGGTTAGTGGCTTGAAAAGGTTAGTTTCTAGATTACGTTTCTAAGACACAAATACGAGACAACGAGACGACTTCAGCAGAAGAAGCATATCTGAGGAATGATGGGAGATGGTGGTAATGATGCTGCAACTTTGGAAAACGCAGATATTTGAGTTGCAGTGGTAGATACAAGTGATGCAGCTGGAAGTGCATTTGATTTTGTGCTCAGTGATCCAGTGACAGTGAGGTTTTCCTGTGTCGGTATTCAATCCTATATATTCATCGCTCCCTTTGCTCTCGTCCTCATGATTACTATGTCATTATGTTGGAAATGAAGCGGGATGCCTGATGTTGAAGAAAACCACCACCATCACCACGTCACGAGTTCGAATCCCGCAATGGCGAATGACAAGGGGGTTCTATGGATCTTTATCTTTCTATATTTAATAGTTTTGCTGGAGGATTTTGTTCACATAGAGCAGGATGCTGAAGATTTGGACGAAAATCCTCTGCAACGACATTTAACTAATTTCACTGTTTGTGGTGAGCAAGGTAAACCTCAAGCCATTGAAATGGTACGTGTAATTGACCTTTATATTTCAGGTTATATGTTTTCCAAAGAATGGTTCGTTGGACAACTCAAAAGGAGTTCACTGCGAGTGTTTTGGGCACGTAGAGTCATGGGATACAATAGGTTATGAGGATGGGTTTCTCATTGTTGTATCACAATGGATGCAGCAGAGTACATCTGCGTCAAGCCTACGGGTCCATACAAGAAGTTATTTACTATTTTGCATGAAAAGGAGTAGAAACAACCTCTGGTTTCCATGTTGTCCAGGCTGGCCAGGTGGGCGTGTACGGGTAAGCAGTATATTTTTCAAAGAAATGACAGAGAAGAAAGAATTATACTTGTTGGAGTGCAACATTCCAAGAAGATTGTTTGCAAATTTAGCGGGTTTCCAGTTTATATTTGGTCGTGGGAAGCTGCTGCATTCGCAAAGAAAAAGAGTGACTGCTCAAAGCATCAACTTTAAACGTCTGGTAATGCAAACATGCCTGTAATACGCAAAGATTTTGAATTGCTACAGTGATGCGGAGCATAGGATTCGGAACATAACGACTGTTTCAATCCATGACCTGGGGGAGCACTCCTAATGCAAATAAACACGACTGAACACGACTGCGCCTTTTACTGTTTCAATCCATGAGCTGGGGACACGACTGCGCCTTTTTCGGATCTGGCTTTGGGCGGAAATCTCCAGGATAAAAACGCCGGTCATGGGAAATGAAAGGGGGTCTTTTTTTTTTTGTAGGTTTTGTTTACACTGTTTTTATTTTTCTTTTAGTGGCTACGGTTTGCAGTTGTAATCGGTGAATGTGTATGAGGACCTGCGTGTCTTGTGTTGAGGTTTGAGAGCATTTGATCCATTTCTGTTAGTTGGTATTTTAATGAAATAAAATGTTCTGTGTGAGATTGAGTTGAGTCTGTTCCTTTGTGTGGTGATCGGTTGTCTTTCGTGGTAAACTGTGCCTTGTAGCTATAGGATTCTCGTGTGTTTCTGCAGTCGAGAGTCGACTGCATTAGATTGGTATCAGAGCATAACGATGGCTCAGAGGGGTGTCCATCTGAACTGGGGAAGGAGAGGCAGGAGAAATGTCAGATGGAGAGTAACTCTTGATGAGGAACTACTCCGAAGACTAGAGGCCATCGAATCCAGATTGCCCAATGAAGAATCCGAGGAGGAACTGGAGGTTCCACGAGGTCGAGTCAGAGTTGTAGACCCCATGGAGAGGCTTATTCAGGCGATAACCAAACAAGGAACCAGGGCTAAAGTCGAGGTCCCTGATTTCAAAGGCGAACTGAATCCAGAATTAATCATGGATTGGATTCAAGAGTTGGAGAAGTATTTTGATATAGAAGGGATCAAGGAGATTGATCCACGAAAGACTAAAATAGTGGCAGCCAAAATGAAGTCATATGCTGCTCTATGGTGGGAGAATCTCCAGGACCTTAGAAAGAGACAAGGGAAAGAGAAGATCAAGTTGTGGTTGAAGATATTGAAGCTTCTGAAAGTTAAGTTCATGCCCTCCGACTACCAACAAAGACTTTTCAGAGACTACCAAAATTTAAGGCAAAAGGACTTATCCATATCTGCATTTACGGAGGAATTTTTGAAGTTGCAGATTAGAACTGATTTACAAGAAGATGATGAACATGCAACAGCTAGGTATGCCAATGCTCTTAGGTTTCAGCTCCAAGATGAATTAGCCCTGATCAAGGTGAACTCTATGGACGAAGCATATCAGTTAGCATTAAAGGCTAAAGAAAAATTGAATAGGCCGAACAAGGCAGCTATCAAGCGAGGGGGTAGTAATATGAATAAGGGTAGAGGAAATTCTTCTAAACTGACAAGCGAAGCAGAATCCAGTAGTGAGATGAACCCTGAATTCCAAGGTAGAGAGACCCCTTGGAACAGGGGAAGGGGGCGGGTTTTTGCTGGGGTTTGGAGGCCCTTGAAGTGTTTTATATGCAACGACCCCCATAAGGCAATGGATTTCCCACAAAATGCAAAAAGGGTGATGATGACTCAAGAAGGAGAGGGAGCATAACTTTTGTCGAAAGAAGTTGAGGCGGAGAAAGGTGAAAATCTCATGTTAAGGAGGACCTTGATATCTGGTAACAAAGTCACCCCTGAAGCGGATTGGAGGAGGAAAAGTGTGTTTCGTACCAAGTGTAAGTGCAGGGACAAGGTCTGCAAAGTAATTGTAAATGGAGGATCCACTGACAATCTAGTAAGTACAAAAATGGTGCAAAAATTACAACTTACTTGCATTCATAAACCTCATCCTTATAGTATCTCTTGGCTAAAAAAAGATCATAGTGTGTTGGTAAACCAAACTTGTCTAGTCGACTTTAAAATTGGGCCCTATGAAGACAAAGTGTGGTGTGATGTGGTTCCAATGGATGCATGCCATGTACTCTTAGGTAGGTAGGCCTTGGCAATATGATCGGGATGTAATTCACCATGGTAAGGAGAACACATATGAGTTTCATCATGAGAATAAGCGCCATATCCTGAAGTCGTTTGATCTAAAAATGAAGAAGACTTGTATTCTTGAAAATATTTGCAAGATTTAATTCATGTGTTAAAATGCAAATGGATCAATTTTGCAACACAACTTTTATAGAAATTACTCATTCAAGATGCATATAAACAACAACAATAAACAATGAACAGAAAACACATAACACAACAAATGATAAAGGAGTTCACCCCTCTCTTGGGCTACATCTCCTTGTCCAACTTCCAATGGATTTTTTGTATTATTTTCTCAAAGTGTTCAAATATGTGCTTTACAATGCTCAAAATGCCAAATACATGGCTCCAATGGCTTCAGAACGTCCAAAAACCCCTAGCTAGGATTTTTTGGCACCTCGTTTGGCCAAAAATTGAAGAAGATAGGCTTCCTGGAAGTTCCCCTTCAAACTTGTTGTCTCTGGATCGCTAAAATGCACCCTTGTCTCCTTAACCTAGCCCCCACGCGCATAAATGTGGAAAAACCCAGCACCAGACGCAACCACACAACCGGTACAAACTGTAGGACAATTACGTGTTAACCTTTAATCGCCAAGGCCCATGGGCACATGGCCACCACATGACCTCGCGCGCATATAAAAGGGGCCAAGTCAAATCAAATGACAACGGTCGGCACGTGCCGATGGTTCTATGCACAAACACATGTGATTGGGCTCATACAAAAAAGGCTATGGTTAAAACATGGCGCGCGCCCATGGTTACATTGCAATGTATACGACCGGGGCTTAAAGTTTGAAATGTGTGCGCGCAAAGGTTTTAAACCGGTGGCCATATGACATAAACAATATAATCGCGGGTTGGGGCTAAGCCCCAACCCGACCCCCGCGCTAATTTTAAAACATTCAAACTCAAATATAATTCGCACCATATATATAATAAGCAACATGTTATGGCGTGTTGGTTGGTGGACTTTGCAAAGACTTTGCATGCGGGTGGAGATCACAGGGTCGAGTCCGGTGGACTCCAAATAAATTTTATACAACCAACCAAAAACAAGGTGCCATGTGGCAGCCCACGACTGGGCCACGTGGCACCAAACCATTGGACAAAATATGCCACGTGTCAGCAGACTATTCGTCCACATCTGCCAACCAATATCTGCCATGTCAACTGCCAACTGTCCACGTGGTTGTCTGCCACGTCAGCATCCGTATGGACTGTACAATCAGCACAATTTTTTTTCCCTGTTGGTCGTTTTGAACAGAACGCGATATCTCTCTCATCCGACGTCCGTTTGAACCCAAATGAGTTGTGTTGGGTTCGTGACAACGAGACCTACGCTCTTGTTTGATTTGAAGCGATTCCAAGCACTTTGATTTTTGAGCAAAATTTGATCCCCTGGATCACACCTCCCCATTGGAAAGCTTTTGGACCTCCAAAAGACTATTTTAAGTCTATCTGAAGATGAGGGTATAGCTCCCTCACCTTTCCAACCTCAATCCACTTGGCTTTGCTTGGATTTGTGCCTTTAAGACCAACTCGAAGATACTCCACATTTCCTCATTTCGAAGTTCTCATTCTCATGTCAAGGATTATGTCTTCATGCAGTTCTGTAAGATATTCTGGGGAAAAATCATCTATAGAAGGAATCTGAACATGCTCTCCTTGATCATCAATCAAAGGAGGCTCATACAATTTCAAATTCTCAACATTAACAATTGCATAC
>ML781350.1:372908-392576 GCA_009831015.1 Picea engelmannii | reverse complement strand
GGAGTTTTACCATGTCCTTTTTGAGAATTTGGAAGAGGTCTTGAACTGGTAGAAGAAGAAGAAGAAGATGGAGGTGAGGGTGGTGGAGAAGCACCATTCCCTCCATTTCCATTTGGATTTTTATCACCACTGTCTCCCTTGTGTTTTGAAGGGTTGGAGCCTTCACCTTGCAACCTTGCATTCCTTTCTTCCATCAAGAGTTTCATCATTTCTCTCATTTCCATGAAAGCCCTTCTGAGATCTTCATCTTCTACAGGAATATGTTCATGACTCTCTTCATGAGCCATACTTGGTGAATTCCTCCTTGAAACTTGCGGTGATGATATAATATTCCTTCTTGAAGGATGAGAACTTGGCTCTACAAGTTGACCTTCTCCTCTTGTGAGTTTCAACCTTGTGAGCATCATAAAACAAAACACTTGCAAATAATCAAGTCTTCAAAAACCTATGCTCTGATACCAACTTGATCTAAAAATGAAGAAGACTTGTATTCTTGAAAATATTTGCAAGATTTAATTCATGTGTTAAAATGCAAATGGATCAATTTTGCAACACAAATTTTATAGAAATTACTCATTCAAGATTCATATAAATAGCAGCAATAAACAGTGAACAGAAAACACATAACACAACAAATGATAAAGGAGTTCACCCCTCTCTTGGGCTACATCTCTTGGTCTAGCTTCCAATGGATCTTTTGTATTATTTTCTCAAAGTGCTCAAATGTGTTCTTTGCAATGCTCAAAATGCCAAATAGATGGCTCCAATGGCTTCAGAACGTCCAAAAACCCCTAGCTAGGTTTTTTCAGCACCTCATTTGGCCAAAAATTGAAGAAGATAGGCTTCCTGGAAGTTCCCCTTCAAACTTGCTGTCTCTGGATCGCCAAAATGCACCCTTGCCTTTTCAACCTAGCCCCCATGCGCATAAATGTGGAAAAACCCAGCACCGGGCGCAACCGCACAACTGGTACAAACTGTAGGACGGTTATGCGCTAGCCCTTAACCGTCAAGGCCCACGGGCACATGGTCACCACATGACCTCGCACGCATATAAAAGGGGCCAAGTCCAATCAAATGACAACGGTCGGCGCGCGTCGGTGGTTCTATGCACAAACACATGTGACCGGGCTCATACAAAAAGGGCTATGGTTAAAACATGGCGTGCGCCCATGGTTACATTGCAATGTATACGACCGAGGCTTAAAGTTTGAAATGTGCGCGCCCAAAGCTTTTAAACCGGTGGCCATATGACATAAACAATATAACCGCGGGCTGGGGCTAAGCCCCAGCTCGACCCCTGCGCCAATTTTAAAACATTCAAACTCAAATATAATTCGCACCATATATATAATAAGCAACATGTTATGGCGCGTTGGTTGGTGGACTTTGCAAAGACTTTGCATGCGGGTGGAGGTCACGGGGTCAAGTCCGGTGGACTCCAAATAAATTTTATACAACCAACCAAAAACAGGGTGCCACATGGCAGCCTACGACTGGGCCACGTGACACCAAACCATTGGACTAAATATGCCATGTGTCAGCAGACTATTCATCCACATCTGCCAACCAATATCTGCCACGTCAACTGCCAACCATCCACACAGTTGTCTACCACGTGTCATACGGTCTGCCACGTCAGCATCCGTACGGACTATACAGTTAGCATAATTTTTTTTTCCTTGTTGGTCGTTTTGAACAGAACGCGATATCTCTCTCATCCGACGTCCGTTTGAACCCAAACGAGTTGCGTTGGGTTCGTGATGATGAGACCTACGCTCCTGTTCGATTTGAAGCAATTTCGAGCACTTTGAATTTTGAGCAAAATTTGATCCCCTGGATCATCGTTCAAGGAGAAGGGACCAACTGAATCAATAGCCCTGTCCTTGAGTACCATGGGATGGAAGAGGTTTTCCAAGGAGTTGAGGAGTGGTGTTTTCTATCTATTACACCCCCGAGAGTAGAAGTCATTGCAGCAACAAACAATCCCCCTAGAAGTGCATAAATTACTTCAGCAATACCCTGAATTGACACCAACAAATCTACCAGCGGGCCTACCTCCCACAAGAGGTATTACACATCAAATTGATCTATTTCTGGGCGCCAAGCTTCCAAACCAAGAATCTTATAGGATGACTCCCTTCGAAGATGAGGAGATGAGGAGACAGATAACAGAATTAATAGAAAAAGGGTTCATACGAGAAAGCATGAGTCCCTCTGCTACTCTCGCCTTACTTTCTCCCAAGAAGGGAGGTAAGACATGGAGATTATGCATGGATTCTATAGATATTAACAACATTATTGTGAAGTACCGATACCCACTACCAAGAATGGATGACTTGCTAGATTGTTTGTCTGGTGCCAAATTTTTCTCCAAAATTGACCTCCGAAGTGGATACCACCGAATCAAAATTAGGGAAGGAGACGAGTGGAAGACTTCTTTCAAAACAAAAGACAGCTTATTTGAATGGGTGGTGATGCCATTCGGTCTATCCAATGCCCTGGCTACCTTCATGCGAACTATGAACCAAGTATTTAGATCACACATTGGGAAATATATAATAATCTATTTGGATGATATTCTAGTTTTTAGTAAGACTATGGAGGAACATATAGAGCATTTGAAAGTAGTACTTGACATCCTGCAAACTGAAAGATTGTTTATCAACCTTGAGAAGAGCGAGTTCTGCAAGGACAAATTAATATTTTTTGGTGGTGTAGTTTCAGCAAATGGGTTGAGCATGGATCTTGAAAATGGTCAAGGCCATCATTGAGTGGCCAATCCCCCAAAATATTATTGAAGTGAGGAGTTTTCATGGGCTAGTAAACTTTTATAAGAGGTTCATTAGAACTTTCAGTGGTATAAGCGCTCATTTGACTGACTACACCAGAGGAAAAATATTTAATTGGACCAAGGCTGCTACAGTAAGCTTTGAGCAGCTCAAGAAAAGAGTTACTGAGGCTCCTATTCTCACCCTACTAGACTTTGAAAAACTTTTTACAGTAGAATGTGATGCTTATGGGGTTTCCATTGGAGGGGTTTTAAGCCAAGAAGGCCAACCTATAGCTTTTTTCAATGAAAAACTAAATGAATCTAAACAAAATTATAACACTTACGATAAAGAGTTCTATGCAGCAGTCCAAGCCTTGAAATACTGGAGACATTACCTTCTGCATAGAGAGTTCATTCTGCTGACTAATAACCAAGCACTGAAATACATCAATTCCCAGAATAAGTTGTCCCACAAACATGCCAAATGGGCATCCTTCTTGCAGGCTTACACTTTTGTTGTGCAACATAGAAGTGGTAAAACAAATGTAGTGGTAGATGCTTTGAGTAGGAGGTGACATCTACTGGTAGTAATGAGTAATGTACTGATTGGGTTTGAAGAAATGAAAACAGAATACTCTAGTGATCCCTATTTTGAACAATTTATTGCAATTCTGAGTGGGCAAGAACAAGATGATTCACATTCAATTAAGGAGTTATGTTTGTTAGACATATTTTTGTTTAAAGGTTCCCAACTGTCCATTCCTTTTGGATCCCGACGAGAAAAACTTGTAAGAGAAATGCACTCGAATGTGTTGGCTGGACACTTTGGAAGGGATAAAACCTTCGAACTAGTAAACGAAAAATTCTTTTGGCCTAATATTAGGAGGGACGTGAACAAATTTGTTGATGCTTGTAGAGTTTGCCAAACGATGAAAGGAGGACAACAAAATACATTCCTGTACATGCCCCTACCTGTCCCGAAGGAACCATGGACTGATATTTCCATGGATTTTGTTTTGGGACTTCCACGTACCCAAAGGGGTCATGACTCAGTGTTTGTAGTGGTGGACAGGTTTTCCAAGATGGCCCATTTCTTACCATGTAAAAAGACAAATGATGCTAGTCAAATAGCACAACTGTTTTTTAAGGAAATTATTCGTTTACATGGTCTTCCAAAAACTATAACGAGTGATCGTGACACCAAATTCTTAGGCCACTTTTGGAGAGTATTGTGGAGAAAATTGGATAGCAAGTTGCAATTCAGCTCTGCCTACCTTCCCCAGACTGATGGTCAAACCGAGATCGTCAATAGGAGCTTGGAAAATTTACTGTGTTGCTTAGTAGGTGACAAACCTCGCCAGTGGGACTTGATCTTACCACGAGCAGAATTTTCCTATAATTCAAACATCAACCGGGAAAATATGTGTTTCAAATTGTCTATGGAACCAATCCCAAAAGGGTTGTTGACCTAGTGGACTTGCCTACAGATCTCTATCTCAGCAGGGATGCTATTGGGTTGTTGACCTTGTTGACCTAGTGGACTGGTGGGACCACTCCAAGTGGAAATAAACACGATTGAACACAACTGTACCTTTTCTGGATCTAGCTTTGGGCAAAAATCACCAGGATAAAAAGGTTGGTCTTGGGAAATGAAAGGGGGTCTTTTTTTTTTTTTTGTGTGTGTTTTTTCACTGTTTTTATTTTTCTTTTAGTGGCTACGGTTTGCAGCTGTAATTGGTGAATGTGTATAAGGACCTGCGTGTCCTGTGTTGAGGTCTGAGAGCATTTGGCCCATTTCTGTTAGTTGGTATTTTAATGAAATAAAATGTTCTGTGTGAGATTGAGTTGAGTCTGTTTCTTTATGTGATGACTGGTTGTCTTCCGTGGTAAACTGTGCCTTGTAGCTACAGGATTTTCGTGTGTTTCTGCAGTCGAGAGTCGACTGCATCATACAGCCATATCTACAATGTATTGAAATCTCAAACTTTCAAACTCGAGACCTGCATCTCTCCAGCTAAGTTCTTAGCAAGCCCAAAATCGGCCTCAATCCATACTTCGAATACCTAAATCCCTCCATTTGCATCCTTCTTTAAGAAAGCAGGCAATGAAAATTTAATTTAGCTAAATATCCAATAACATGAACAACCTTACATTTATCTTTTTGGATTAATTGAAAGAATGATTAAGGTTGATAATTCTACCTGAAGCCACTCCAATTGTAGGAGTGTTGATTTCTTCCACCCTCTCTTCAGCCTCTGGAATCTTAATGTGAGCACTATACTCACTTCTTATGGTGAATCTGGATCAAATATACTTCAATATGACTTCAATACAGGCCAAACTAAAAATAAAAATCAGCTTCAAACAAAGATCCAGAGAGATAGAATTAATAAATTCTGGAATTTGAATGGAGCATTATGCTTACTTGGCATGGTGGATCTGGATCAAATATACTTCAACACAAGCCAAACTAAAAATAAAATGAGCTTCAAACAAAGATCAATTTGCAAATTCCGATACATTTCAGCTGGGGAAAGTTCGTCCTCTTTCAGCAATCTTAGAGGCTGTGATGCAGGGGTGGACCTGGATCTTACACTTTGACCTGCATATATTGAGTTCAAATGGGAGATTTATATGCTTTTGAAATGAATTTTGCGTAATAGGATAATTCTTGCCTAATTGATAAAGAGTTTGGATTGATTGTAATATTTCATCAAACTTCCAAATATTGTAGACAGGATTCCTACTGCAACCAGTTATGGCCCAAACTACTGTAAATTATTTAAAAATTCCGTAGCCTAACTAGGTGTATTAAGAGGGACAGTTTTTATTTTAGTTATGAAGTAAAGTATTCAATCCATCCATCTACTTGAGGCCTTAAAACAAACGCAAATAGAGGACTGCTTTTTTAACCAACATTAACCAGAAGGCATAGGTATCAAACCCAAATGGGTGAAATCCCAGTCAGTGGTCTGTAGTTCTGGGGTGGATAGACGAGCGCAAAGTTTTTCTATAGAGGTGGATGCATTTTTATTGGCCATGTCCTCCACTTCATTTGCGTTTTCCTCTACTGGCTCGGGCTGAGCACATAAACTTTACTTCAATCAGTACTAAACAAATCCATCTCAGACAACAACGTAAACAAATATATCAATATACTTAGAAAACAACGTAAAGAAAATGGTGAAATTTAATCATTTGAGATACTCTGATTCACCTAATTACAGTAGATTTTATAAAAATGGATTTTAATGATTGGATTCTCCGAGCCCCCCTAATCATCAGTCTGTAAAACACCATCATTCAGATAGCTGATAAGGCAAGCCTGAGAATCGACATGGCTTGGAAGACCCCATCATCTATATAGGAGTACCATTCTCTGACTTTTTTTACTAAGCAGGAAAACCATGAATAATCTATTTTCTTTCCTACAAGGTACACTTGAGATAGTATATTAACACCATACCCAATGTTTTGCTCACGATTGAAAATAGAGACATCTATCCATTAGATGGCCAAGCTTAGATATTGCAGATCCTCATTCGTATGTATAAATTTTCTGGACTTTGCCACTGTCGCAATGTGTCATACGTATCTTTTTTTCAAGTTTATAAGAAGAAGCATATTTTTTCTGTCAGATATTTAATATATATAAATTTGTTTAGATGTGGGGGACGACAAACAAGCTCAAATCTTTCAAACACTTCATTGCAGTCTCAGAATATAATTGTAAATATAACTCAATACAATTCATAAAGGAAAACACAACTTTAAAAAAAGAGATTTACAATAAAAACTAGCAAATATTAAAATTAACAAAAAATATTAAAAGCACTCCAAAATATATAAAATAATTAAGAAGTTCACTTGAGATGCATTCAGTTCTGGTAAGCCTGGCCCCCACAACGATGAGGTAGAGTATTACTGATCCAAAAAGGATCTAGAGAAGGCTAAGAACAACTTAGAACGTGTAGAGGCAACTTAGAACGCTCAGAATGGCTTCAGTAGACAAAGAAAGGGAAAAAAAAATCAAATTTCCCAAAACTCAGTGAAAATTGCATGATCATGAAGAGCACGTCACAAGCTTTCTAACGGCGCAAATAGATTGTCAAACGGAGTTACAGATCGAAAGATATTCGTGGTCAAAGTTTTTCTCAACTTAGCCCAATGAGCAGGGATGAGTCAACGTCCGTACTGTTGACGTCAACATCAGTACGGATGATGTCATCGTCCATACAGTATATGTGGCAAGTGTAAAGGGCGACACGTGTCATGATGATGTCATCATTCCATGTGGCAGCACCAGAGACTGCCACGTGTCACCTGCCAATAGGATTTTTAAGCCTCCATGTGGACCGGTAAAAAAGTGTCACGTTGCACCCACAGGTGACACCACGTGGCACCACCCAGAAGGTGCCACCTGTCCTATACGAAGGTGACATCATCATCCAGGTGGGTCAATCAGTGGATGCCACGCGGCCCAATCGAAGGGCGCCATGTGGCATCCCCAAAATGCCCAAGGAGGGCCTCTGACCAAAAAAACAATATATATATATATATATATATATATATATATATATATATTAAAGAAACCCGCCAAATATGGCGGTGGTTCCACCATATATGGTGGCATATTCTACCAGCCGCCAAATATAGAATCCGCCAGAATCTTTGCCATCAGTTTAGCAGTGCACCAAAATTTTGGTTATAACTATGTGTTAAAAGTGGAGTCCGCAGGATTCGATCCCGAGACCTCTGCCAACATATAGCGTTAAAATAGCCCCACTAACCAACGCGCCAACCACTTCATTTATTCCTAACTGCCCACACAATATTATTTAAAGGGGGTTCCACCAATGTACAGGAGACAAGAGGAGAACAAAGGGTGCGGCCGTACATATTTTGGCACGGATTTCGAGACATGGCACACATTTCGAGATTTTTCTAGTCATTTATTGCAGAGGAAGGGCACGAAAATCGAGGCAGGGGTGTCTCTTGGGCTTGAAAGTGCCAGACTCAGATTGAGGCGTGGATACTGTCATTTTTAGGTAATTCGACACCACGAACGCATTGGTAATTTTTTTTTTATGATTTGAGAAAAGATTTTGTAGATTAACTCCAGAATGAGGTATATTTAAGTATTTTGCCCAATTCTTTTGTGGAGTTAATAAAAAGGCCTACCCATTTGAGAGCAGGACCCGGAGACATAGTCCACCAGGGATGAAATCCGTTATCAATTTTTTGTGTTCATATTGGATGCTTATGTCTCTTTCCTTTTGAGTTTTTCCTTCTTTATGGTGTACTTTAGTTTATGCTCATTTAATACAATTCTTTAATAAGTCATTTGACGAAAAGATCATGAATCATGTTGGTATCAGATAAGTCGTTTTTGAATTGAATTGTTGAGTATGAATTCTTACTAGGGCCAAGCATAAGCAGGTGGAAGGAACTCTTAAGAATTTCAATCTCGAAGTTGGTCATACATCCCGAAGGAAGAAGAGGGAAGAAGAGGAAAAGCATGATGAACAGGAGAAAAAATTTCACATGGTCTTTTATGGCATGTCAGAAATGGTCAAACAAATGTATGGAGATTACGAGAAGAGGATGAAGAAGAAAGGGAAGAAAATTGAAGCACAACCCGATGATGATGCTTTAGTAAACCAAGGGGCTGGAGGAGATCCTCTTGAGCCTCCATCTTTGCCTTCAAGTTCTAGTTCTTTTCCCTATGAGCATTCTCATCTCTCTCAACATTCTAGCAATAAAGCCTCTTTTAAGAAACCATTATTAAAGCTTGATGTAAAGTTTGATTTACCTATGTTTAATGGAGATGCTAATCCTGAAAAGCTAGATAATTGGATCCGATAGGTTGAAGTATATTGTCGTGTTCATCATATTGATGAAGAGGAAGTTAAAGTTCAACTGGATTCTCTTCGGTTGGAAGGCACCACTCTCGTATGGTGGGAGAGAAAGCTTCAGGACAAGAGTAAGTGTGGTAATCTTTTTTCCTCATGGTCGGAATTTAAAACAGAGATAAGGAAGCAGTTCTATCCATTTGGGTATTTACATAAATCAATGATGGAATGGAAAACTTTGAGGCAGAGTAAAGGTCAAACTGTACAAATTTTCACAGAAGAATTTAGGAAGAAAGCTCTAACATTGAAAATTCCTTTGGATTTTTATGAAACTTTAATGAAGTATATTGGTGCACTTCACAATTATATTTGTCATACTTTTCTCTTGTTTAAACCCACTAGTCTTGACGAAGTTTGTGTGCAAGTCACTCACCTTGAGAACGGAGGGAAACATGTTCAAAAAGATCCCACGAAAAAGCCTTCCAATTTCCCACAAAAGACTTTCAAGAAGTTCAAGAGGAAGAACAAGAAGACCGCTACAGTAATGAGAGAAGGAGGAAAACCAACTTGGACTCATTGCAAGAAGAGCGGTCACGATGAAAAACACTGTTGGAAACTGCATCCAGAAAAGAAACCGAAACAGTTCGGTGGAAAGGGGAAGACAACAACTATTGCTACAGTGCAACAAGATCTTGGTTCTAATTCAGGAGATGAAGGAAAGATCACAGTGGTTAGAGTACAAGGTAAATATTCTCTTCATGCTAGTTCGAGTTCCAATAATGAATCTCAGATTGATGAACGAAAGAGAAATGAGTTATTTCATATACGAGTTGTATCTAAACATACCAAGATAGATACATTATTTGATCTGGGTTCCCAAGTAAACTTAATATCTAAAGCACTTGTCGAGAAGATAGGTCTTGTAATGAAACCACATCCAAAGCCTTATCCTCTTGGTTGGGTATGTGATAAAGAAAAACTTAATGTCACCAAACAATGTAGGATAAGATTTGTTATTGCTTCAAAGTTGATTGATGAAGTGGATTTGGATGTTGTACCACTTGATATATGTGGCATAGTGTTGGGGAGTCCTTATATTTATGATAGAAAAGAAGTCTTCTTTTGTCATGAGAACAAATACCACCTTACTAAAGGGGGAGTGGAATATATTGTTAGAGCTCACAACATGAGGGTAAATACGACACTTGTTAGTGCAAGACAAATGAAAAGACTCATAACCACTAATAAGAGATATGTACTCATGGTCATCAAAGAGAAAGATGTTGGGACATCGGACGCTTTCCAAGGGTGTGATCCATCTCATAAAAAGGAATTAATTGATATTGTTTCTAAGTATGATGATATCTTTCAGGAACCAAATGGATTACCTCCTAAGAGGGAAATCCAACATGAGATACATCTTCAGCAGGATTCTTCGCTTCCTAATGTGGGCATGTATAGGATGCCAGTTGTGGGGATGACAGAGATCAAGAAGCATGTACAGGGCTTATTGGATCAAGGGGTCATCGGGCCCAGTTCATCTCCTTGTGGTTCTTCAATCGTGATGGTACCAAAGAAGGATGACATATGGCGAATATGTGGTGATTACCGGGCTTTAAATAAAATCACAGTGAAAAATCGATACCTTCTTCCTCGTTTATATGATTTACTTGATCATTTGAAGAATGTTGTGTTGGACACACCTACCACACTTAGAGGGGGGGGGTGAATGACTGTGGGGATATTTTTCCCAAAAATTCCCTCTTACACAAAACTCATTAGTTAGCATTCAACATTTACTCATTACTCATTGTTGTCATTAATAATTAGTTAGATGTGAATACATATCAGAAACATATATCAAAAATATATCATCAATAAATCATCTCCACAAGGAACACAAGATGCATGTACAATTTTTCTTTTTATTATGGACTTCAATCCAGGGATTTTTTAGCAACAACTGAATAGAGTACAACTCTACAAGAGAACCATCTCTATATGAAAGACTCAACTTACATTCTCAGCACCAACTAAGATGAGGAAACAATCCTCAACAGATATCAATCTCTACCATAAACAAGTGCATCAACCATGCACCAACCTGTGCCAAACAACATGTAATCAACCTATAACATAAACAAGTGCATCCAACCATGTACAAAGTATATACTAATCATGTGTCAAATACTCATTAACAATGATTCATCAATATGTACCAACATCATCAACTATCCACCTCATGTATGTGCCAACTCATCAACTGCTTCTCTCAACCATGACTAGTTTTAAATTAGTCAACAACCCTAACTTGAAATAATCATAAATTTGTACCTGTAATGAATAAAGATCTGAAACTGATACACAATGTTCTTCGGTGTGTTTTATTCAATTCCTCCGGGTTTCACTACTTGGAACCTCTCAGAAAAGGAGTTATAGCAAAAATGGCACACCTTACTGAATTCTTTCTTATTCTAGAGAGTGGCCCGCACGGAATATTTGTTGAATTTATCCGAAACTGTTACAAAATATACTAAATACTATACTCTAACCAAAACAATTGGTCTCACTAAATTTGGATCTGTTATGAATAAGTTATGACGTTTTTACCTGAAACACCTATTTTAGACTAGTTTCAGGACTAGCCACAAACCCTAATTTCCACAGAGTGTATCTCCAAAAATACAACAACCCACAAGATGAATTGTTTACCACAGATACTTGGATATCTTTCCTCAATGTCATAGAAATCTCACAGTCTGAATCATTATAGAAAAAAATTATTGTGAAAATGGTGAGATGACCTGTAAATAACATACCTTAGAAAGCATCATGAAAATAATTTATCCTCCCTTGAATTCCGGCCCTCTTTTCTTCACCTTCTGTAATGTCCCCAAGGCCGAGCCCTGATGTAAAGCTTGCATTATGAATTGTAAGTATGTTTTAGTAGGCTGGTGAGCCAAGTTTATATAAGCTGGGGGCTTATGTGATTATTAGGACAGGAAGCCTACGTGTTGAAGGCCAAGAGCCTGCTTTTATATATGTAATCATGCAGAGCATTAATAAAAATATAAACACCGCCGCGTGCAGGCCGACACGATGAATGAGTGATGGGGGACTAAGCTTCCATAGAGTGGGCAAGGGATTAGGGGTTGGAAGGTGGGAAGAGGGGCTAAGTGTTAAGCCTAGGGGCTTAAGCCTTGGGAATAATATTTTAATATTATTCCAAAAGATATGTGCATTATATGTTTTAACCTAAGTCCTTTTGGAAGGACATGTGATTTCCAAATGGTGGGAGGAATGCATGCCGAAGGAGGCATACAGTCGCATGGGGGACAAGTGTCAACACTGGCGCATGCAATGATAGGCTGAGACGAGCCGTGCTTGGGGGTTCCTCCTCCATTCTACCCGACCGTCGGAACGTGAACCCCTCCGACCTCTGCAAGAGATACCCTCGTGCACTCTAAACCAAAAAGGTCAGTGTCTGTATTTGCTTCTGGAAGGCTGGACACCCTTTCGGTTGTGAACCGTTAAGTTTGATTCTACCCCTGCGTGGACAACTCGTCACGCATCCCTGAGAACCAGAGTGTGGGTCTATCCTGTGTTGCCAGATTGAGGAAACGGAAGTTTCCAATCCCTGATAAGCCTAGTTATGTTGTGGCACCTGTTGTTGCTGCCCTGGGGTGTTCGTGTCTAGATTCTTGTTGATTGTGGTGGACGTGTAGTGTTTGACCCTGTGTGTTGATTCTGAAAATCTGAAACATCCTCTGTCTGAGTGTCGAGCCTATGAGTGGAGCCTTGTCCGTAGCCATATCCGTGAGACCATCCGTCATTGTTGAACTGGTTGGAAAGCCGTGTCCGTTTTTCCCCATTGGTTGTGTGGCCATGCAGTGCTAGACTGCGTGGGGGCTTGTTGGCCAGTTGTACAACACTCTCTCCAGGTGAGAGAGGTGATTAAGGTTGGAAGAATAGGTTGTTGGCCTGTGAGCGATTCTCTCCAGGAGAGAGAGTGTACAGAGGAAGTAGAAAACTCTTGGAAGGAACCTTGTAGCTGCCACAGAGCCTAGAGACTTCCGGTCCGGCCTATTGTTGTAACCCAAGGCAAGGGAGGTTAGCAGCCGAAGGACTGTCCAGGTGACAGAGAAGGTGTATACTCCTGGGGTGGAACAGGCATGTGGGGAATGAGGGTCTGTGGGCAGTGAGCGTGAGAGGTTCCTGGGAGAGAATTCCATCCTTGTGGTTGTGTGTTGTTTCCCTGTAACCTCAGCCTAGCCTAGGATTCCTTGTCTTGGGGTGGAGCTTAGTCCCAGCTCGGGGGTGACCCACTGTTGAGTTGATGAGCAGTGTGGTCTACGGCTGGGAGGTTCGTGGAAGGCCTGCACTTGGTTGGTGGAACTGCCACTGTTTCAAAGATAAGTACCTGATTATGTTTTAATCATGTTTAGCATGACTGTGCTACTTATGTTATCATGAATTCCGCTGTGTATATGAATTAATATTAAGTAGAATTGATTGTTGATTATGGCAGTAATTCATATGAATACTCTGTGTTGAATGTATTTAATTTGTTTTAAATGCATGCGATTAATTATGAATGAGAATGTGTTATTCCGCGTAGTAACACCTACACGGTAGTGAGTGAAAAGGGTGTTACAGTTTTGGTAGTTGAAAAGGTGCGCTACACCTTCCCTCTGAAATTCGGCTTAGATATCCTTTGGTTACCTCAGTCACCTATATATCTTCAATATTCTCAAGTGTTCCACACCAAAAATGCTCAAGAAGCTCTCACAAGAATCTCTCCACCAATACTCCAAAAGATATTCTCACAAGAAGCTCTCCATTGATCCACAAAAAGGATGATCTACAATAGACCATTGTTATCTTATTTATACTTTCATCCTCTAGGTCACTTAACCCATTTTTAGGTCACTTAACCCATTTTCCTTATTTTAGGGTTAACTACTTTCCATAAATAGAAAGTTCTCCAATACTTTATCATTTAAATATTCCTTCTTAATTTTGTCACCTTGCTTTATCATTTCTTGATTTTGTCACTTATCTTTATTATTTAAATAATCCACCTTGACTTTGTCACTTTACTTTATCATTTAAATAATGATTTTTTCTTTTAGGTCACTTTGACTTCTTTGACCTTGGGTAATATTCCTTCTTGATTTTGTCACCTTACTTTATCATTTCTCGTTTTTGTCACTTCTCTTTATTATTTAAATAATCCACATTGACTTTGTCACTTTACTTTATTATTTAAATAATGATTTCTTCTTTTAGGTCACTTTGACTTCTTTGACCTTGGGGGCTTCAAGCCTTCATGTGGGGTTCCTTCATCTTCGTAACGCCATAACTCTCAAACCATGAGGAGTTATGTGACATTCCACATACCATCGAAAATGGCATGACAAGCACTATCCATATAGGATAGTTTCACCAACAATTTCCTTGATCTTCATCTCATTATTCCGCATACAAGCATGGGTCCTCCAACCATTCTTCTAGGATAACTCAATCACCAAAGCATCTTCCCGTGAAGGCTTTCACCATAAGGGGACCACTTTGGAGTTCATCCATTTGTGCACAATATCAATCATGATAAGACAATAATGAGAGAATGGGTCCTCCAAAATTTCTTCTAGGATAACTCAATCTGCAAAGCGTCTTCCCATGAGGGATTTCACCATAAGGGGACCACTTTGGAGTTCATCCATTTGTGCACCTTATCAATAATGATAAGACAATAATGAGTCATCTATACATTTTTCCAACAATGCATCATATACCAATGAAACGACATCGATCCATCTTCATCATGTATCAATGACAACTCATTGATCCATCTTCATCTATGCATTCTCATCAAGGACAATACATATTACATTACATCAATCGTCAATCAATCAATCCTTTGGCATCAATCAATCACTTGAAATCAATCAATCAAACCGTTGGCACCAATGACAACATGATCCAACATGTTGTTTATTTCACTAAGTTGGATTTGCATAGTGGATATCATCAAATCAAGGTCACAGAACAGGATGCATGGAAGATTGCCTTTAAAACCAAACTTATGTCATTTGGTCTTTGTAATGCTTTGACAACTTTCATGCGTGTGATGAATGATGTATTCAAGATTTTCCTAGATGACTTTGTGATTGTGTATTTAGACGACATTCTTATTTTTAGCGGGACTTGGGATGAACATGTAAAGCAAGTATTGGATACTTTGCAAAGGGAAAAGTTGTATGTGAAAATGTATAAATGTGAATTTGGAAAGACTGCACTTGTATACTTAGGTCATATCGTGGGAGGAGGACAATTGAAGATTGATCCTTCCAAAATTGAAGTAATTGTAAAATGGCTTGAGCCAAAGAGTGTAATCGAAGTCCGAAGCTTCTTAGGTGCAGTCTAGTATTGGAGGAGATTCATTCCCAACTTATCCTTTATAGCAGCTCCTTTGCATGCCTTAGCCAGTGTGAAGAACACTTTTGAGTGGGAATGAAAGCAACAAAAAAAATTCGACACTTTGAAGGAGAATATCAGTACCGCACTAGTATTAGCACTGTCGAATATTCAACAACCTTTTGAGATCGAGATAGATGCCAGTGGATACACCATGGGTGCAGTATTGATGCAATATTGTAAGCCTATCTGTTACCACTCTGATACTTTTAACCAAATTGTTGTTAACTATCCTATATATGATAAAGAGTTGTATGCAATAGTTCAAAGCGTAAAGAAATGGAAGAAATACTTGTTAGGGAAGGAAACATTAATACATATAGATCACCAGCCCTTACAATATCTTCAAGCACAGACCAAACTACAAGAATATCGACACTACATATGGATGGGTTTTCTACAACAATTTCACTTGGTAATCAAGTACAAGAAGGGTACAAGTAACAAGGTAACTAATATGCTTTCTAGACCTCCTATTGTTGCTTCTATTATTTTGAATAATACTTCTTTATCTCATGATAGCTATGTAGAACAATATGCCATCGATGAAGATTTTAAAGAAGTATATGAAAAGCTAACCCATGGTGCATAGGTAGAGAACTATTGTCTGCAGGGAAAATTACTCTATCATCTTGGGAAGCTATGTATTCCTACAAGTGAACGAGTCCATGTAATACAAGAAGCTCACATTTCTCTTGTGTCTGGGCATTTTGGGGTAGAAAAAACTATGGCTCATTTACAAAAGTTTTGTTACTGGCCTCAAATGAAAGCAATTGTAACTAAATATGTAAAGGGGTGTGTGATGTGTTCTACTTGTAATCCCACTAATATAAAATTGGGGCTATACTCACTACTTCTTATTCCATCCCATCCATGGGAAATCATTTCCATGGATTTTGTAGGGGGGTTACCAATGACTAAAGGGGGTCATGATTATTTGTATGTTGTAGTGGATAGGTTCAACAAGATGTGTATCTTGATGCCATGTAAAAAGAAGATCACTACTGAGAAGAATGTTAATCTCTTCTTTCAGTATGTTTGGGTTCACTTTGGGTTACCCACGTCCATTGTCTCGGATCGAGATACTCGATTCCTTGGGGATTTTTGCACTAGCTTGTGGAGAATAATGGACACCAAATTGAAGAGGAGCACTGCTTTTCATCCATAGACTGACGTACAGACAGAGGTGGTAAACATAAAAGTGGTACTTTTGCTTCGAGGCTACTATAGAAAGCATCCTAAGTTATCGGATGAGAAGATACCCTATGTACAACATGCTTATAACCGAGATTTACATTCATCCACTCAGATTTCACCTTTTGAGACATGTTTTGGGTACCTACCCAAGGTTCCTTTGGACTTGATGTATGGGAGAGATGTCGATGTGAATGAAGAACGAACAAAGGACAAAGCCTGCAAGTTCATCCAGAGGATCCAGCAAATACACCAAGCAGTCAGGGAACAATTGGAGAAAATTCAAGAACAGTATAAAGCTCGGCATGACAAGCACAGGGTTGATCACTAGTTCCAGGTTGGAGATCGGATATGGCTTCAAATCAACAAGGAACGATTGAAGGGTGAAGGCAAGAAACGATTGATGAGTTTGCACTTGATTACTTGGATGATTTACAAGAAGATATCATCCTGGATAGAAGGACGAGGACTTCACGTAGGGGTGATAATGTTTATCTTCGAGTAGGCTTAAAGGGCACACATATAAGCAAGGCAAAGTGGATTGAAAAGGACAAGGTGAGGGGACTGTTTCCTCACTTACCTATTGATTATTGAAAGATTTTGGTGGTCCAAAAAGATCTCAGTGGGAAGGTGTGATCCAAAAAAGATCCATAGAAGGCTAAGAACAACTTAGAACGCGTAGAGGAGACTTAGAATGCTTAGAATGGCTTCAGTAGACAGAGAAAGGGAAAAAATTAAAAGTTCCCAAAACTCAGTTAAAATGGCATGATCATGAAGAGTGCGTCACACGATTTGTAACGACACAAACGGCTCGTCAAACAGAGTTACGGATCAAAAGATATTTGCAGTCAAAGTTTTGGTCAGCCTAGCCCAGTCAGCAGGGATGAATCAGCATCAGTACGGATGATGTCATCATTTGTACAATATACATGGAAAGAGAAAAGTGTGACATGTGTCATGATGATGTCATCATGGTGTCAGCATGCCACGTGGAAACACCATAGGCTGCTACGTGTCACCCGTCAATAGGATTTTCAGGGCTCCATGTGGACCGATAAAAAAGTGCCACGTGGAATCCCCAGGTGACACCATGTGGCACCACCCAGAAGGTGATACATGTCACATACAGAGGTGACGTGGAGGTGACATCAACATCCAGGTGGGTCAATCAACAGATTCCGCGTCGCCCAATCAGAGGGCGGCACTTGGCACCCACAAAATGCCCAAGGAGAGCCCATGACCGAAAAACCAAAAATATATATATATTAAATAATCCCACCAAATATGGCGGCATTTCCACCATATATGGTGGCATATTCCTCCAGTCGCCAAATATATAATCTGCCAGAATCTTCGCCATCAATTTTGCAGCGCGCCAATATTTTGGTTATAACTATGTGTTAAAAGTGGAGTCTGTGGGATTTGATCCCCGAGACCTTCGCCAACCTACAGCCTTAAAATAGCCCCACTAACCAATGCGCCAACCACTTCATTTATTCCTAACCGCCCACAAAATATTATTTAAAGGGGGCTCCACTAGTGTACGAGAGACAAGAGGAGAACGAAGGGCGCGCCCGTACGAATTTTGGAATGGATTTCGAGATAGGGCACACATTTTAAGATTTTCCCAGTTATTTATTACAGAGGCAGGGCAGGAAAATTGAGGCAAGGGTGTCTCTTGGGCCTGAAAGTGCCAGAATCGGATCGAGGCATGGAGATAGTCATTTTTAGGTAATTCAATTCCACGAACGCAGTGGTGATGTTTGTTTTCTGATCTGAGAAAATCTTATGTAGCTTAATTCCAGAATGAGGTATACTTATGTATTTTTCCCAATTCTTTTGTGGAGTTAATAAAAATACCAACCCATTTGAGAGCGGGACCCAGAGACGTATTCCACCAGGGACGAACTCCGTTATCAGGTTTTTGTGTTCATATTGCATGCTTATGTCTCTTTCCTTTTGAGCTTTTCCTTCTTTATGGTGTACTTTAGTTTATGCTCATTTAATACAATTCTTTAATAAGACACCTGTCAAAAAGATCCCAGATCAATTACGAACTATCTGAACCTCAATTTCATGTCGCAATAGTCGATGATATATGTAACTGCGTAGCAGTTTCAAACCAAGTTACAAATAGCATGCATTATAGAGAACACGAATAAATAACCATCACAATGATAGTGACAAGATACATGAATTCCACATTAAATAAATGATTCTCTTATACAAAGATGGTAAAACAAAGAGGCCAATAGTTAAATGACAATGAAATGTGCTATAGCTTTGGTAAAACAACAATGCATGCCAAACAAAGTTTCAACTAACCGGGGGGTAACCTTCCTACCCACTAACACTTATTTCATCTACATCAAACGTCTTCATGGCTGCTTGCATACAATTAAATATTGTTCTCTTCCAAACAAATTCCACGTTAAAATTATGAACAACATCAATCATAACTCCCTGTTAATAAAAAAGGAGGCATATACTAAACAAAATCAGTACTACAAATGCCATCACAGACACACCCTCAACAGGCCCACAATTACAAGTCATAGAGATGCAAATATAAATGATTCATTTCACCTGATTGGCATGCAACTCAAGTGAAACCTCCTCCTGAGCAATGAGTTTGATATGAAAAGTATCAAACCCAAATTAAGAATTACAATTTGCATGTGAGTTATCAACATTACGATTTTAACTTTCATTAATATCTTATTAGTCTTATGTTAGAGAGAATTCTTCCACCCATCATAGTTTTTATCCAATCAAACCATGGATAGTTTATCTGAAAAATGAAAACTAGTAAATAAGATGAATACACCATGCCACATGCCCAACAGACTGAATTATTTTGCCCATCATAGTTTTTAGCCAATCAAACCATGGATAGTTTATATGAAAAATTAAAACTAGTAAAGAAGATGAATACAACATACCACATGCCCAACAGACTGCCAGGAAGGGTGATATGCATCCCTAGAATAACGCAAACGCAACTCATCACCAGGTACCAACCGTAGTTCATTATCCTCTTGTAAAAAAATTATTAAAAATAAATAAAAATAAATAAAATCCTTGAGTGAAAAGACCTTCACTTTTAGGCTGTGGCAAATCTGAAAAAAAGAAACACATAATACAAGCCATTTTAACAATTACGTAAATCCAAAGAAATTATTTCAAGCAAAATATCTTTGGGGGCATGCACCTTTGGGAAGACAAAGTTGTAGATACTGAGAGGGGGGTGAATCAATATCAAGTAAAATTTAAAACCTTTTTCAACTTATACTTAAACCATTCAACTATATCCAATGAGCAATGAACAATAGTATAAGAGTTACACCAATACACCACAATACACCATGCACAATA
>ML781350.1:347131-369200 GCA_009831015.1 Picea engelmannii | reverse complement strand
CCCCTTCCTTCCACCCAAGAATATATGAAAGATAATAAAACTTTACATTAAATCATCACCATCAACCAATCATCACATAGAACCTGATAATGCTTCCTGAGAATTCTTCAATTTCTGCAATTCTTCAATTCTTGGAGTACTCTGATCCTGTAGATAATATTATTCAATGTATTCTCTGAAACTCCTCCAATTTTCACTCCTTTAATACTCCCCAAAAAGAGGTTATAGAAATAATGGTAGACTTTATTCAATTATGGTCCATTCAGAAGACCCAACTTGTACAGCATGCCCCACACTCAATATTTAACATCCGATTCTGAAACTCACACACAAGAAACTAAATTTCGTACTATTTCCAATGGAAGTGGTCCCACTTCATTTGGATTCTGTATGAAAAATTTATGACTATTTTACTCGGAACACCTGTTTATTGACTAGCTTCAGGACTGGTCACAAACCCTATCTTCCAAAGAGTGTATCTCCATAATTATAACGAATCAAAAGCTGAAATTTTTACCATAGGTACCTTGATATGTCTTCTCAATACCATAGCTATGTCACCATCTGAATCGTTCTAGAAAAAAATTTATAGCAAAAATGGTAAGATGACTTGAAAATAACATACCTTAGAACACATCACCAAAAGACTTCATCCTCCCTTGAAATCCGGCCTTCTTTTACTTCTTATTCCCTCTGAAATTCTACTTGTATCAAATGAATGTATAATGAATTTTATTTATACCATTTATGTCACTTCCTTTTAACATTAGGGCCAACCTGACACTTTCTTATTTTGTAATTCTTTTCTTTAATTATCTTCAGGGCCTACATGTACAATTCACTTTGTCATCTTCAAAATTTCATTTCTCCTCAACCATGAGGATCCACGTGACGTGCCACATACCACCGGAAACAACATGATGTATACTATACATCCATGGGTGTTGTATCTGCATGTGCATTTTCCTTCATGTCCAAATACCTTCATCAATCTTGCGGTCCAAAACCCATGACTAGGGTTGACATCAATGACAACAACCAATCTTCCAAAAAAAGTATGTTATGCTCTTCTTATTGAGACCAATATCCCAACAGACAGTAATTTTGTCTTTTTTATGAGACTCTTTCATCATCTGAAAATAGGACAAAAGTCAATACAAAATTTTAAGTTCTAAGCATATTCTACACATCAATACTCAAAATAACCAACAGTTACTAATTCTGAACCTTTATCTTCCATTATTTAGAGCACATCAAATGTGAAGTCCTCCTAAAGTGTGATATTTTTAGGGCCAGGTGAAAAATTATCCAAGGATGACTTTCTTGGACAAATTAAACTTCAATTATGAATATTCGATAGTAAAATTGGGGAAACCTTACTATGAAACATCGATATTTCTGGAGACTCATTTTTTGCATGTGGAATCGGAAAGAAGTCTTTCTGCATAATCATTTAATTCTACTTTGAGATTTCTGCAATTTATTTTTACAGTAATTACACTCATTTATAAGTGGTTACCGTGAACATGCGGCATTCATGACTCGACGTTCCTGGATACATCATGACTTGTTCCATTTGGTCTGTTTCTTGAAAGTCATAAGTGTTGGTTATGGCTTTGAATTTGGCCAAGAAAGGAAGCTTCATTGTTAATTATAAAAGATGATTAAGTTCTAATCAAAATTTTGTGAAAGAAATCCGTAGGTACATCTTACATGGCCTGCGGTTTTCCTCGGGGTAGAACGATGGTATCACTTCTTGGTGGGGCAATCCTTGTCATATGATTTACCTGATTATGTTTGATATAAAAAAATACATAAATTATGTTGAAGAAGTTATCAAAATTTCCCTTCAAAATGGTAATGAGGTTACAGATCCTAGCATTAATTATTTTAGCAAAAGATTTATAAAGTTTAATTAAAAACAAGGTCAAAATCGTCCGGAATTGCGAAGGTCTGTGCATATATTGACGTAGGACGGGTTCTGGATGAGATATGTATCATGAACCTGTTAATAGAAAATTGAGATATGTATCATGAACCTGTTAATAGAAAATTGAGATATGTATCATGAACCTGTTAATAGAAAATCAATATTATAGCACTTGCTTTGAGTATTAATATTATTTTCTTATATTTATAATAAAATTTAATTCTACATAATATTTTTGTTCTTAAATACTAAATTTAAAATATACAAATTAATATACATAAATACAAAGGGACCTTTGAAATATCATCATTATTATTTGTTAAATTTTCAACTGAAAATCTTTAAATGAAAAGAGCACTCGACTAACGAGACAAAATCGATACTAAGTTTCAAACCTCATAATTTCCAAGGAGACGCTCCAGGGCAACATTAAAGAGATGAGCGTGAACGTTGTTTTCAAATTGTTCTATATTATTTTCAAACGATTTTGAGTGAATTGGCCACAATAAATTTATCATATTTTGTACGTTGAACAGTGCAAAACAAAATCTCATCGTGTCATCCACCCAATAACCATCACTAATAAACCCAAAATAGCCATAACTTTTATTGTTTCACAGACACAAAGAATTTGTTTTATAAAATATTTTTTAATTATGACAAATACCCAAAGAAAAAAAAAAAAATTGTTTTATAAAATAAATTTTAATTCTAACAAATACCCAAAAAAATTGCTACACACCATGGGAATAATCTCCAATCAAAAAGATTTTGAACAATCAAGAAAACTCAATTCAATTATATGTAATGTATAACTTAGGAATGTGATTGTGAAGAACTATTATTCTATGTGCACAATTACATTATGATGATCTAGTGTAAATGTGCTATATACATGGAAACTTGCTAACAAATCAATAATGGTTGATTTGTCTTTAGAATATTCATCATATGTAACTTTTTTTAAATCAGGTAATGCTTGCTCCAATTGCTCCCCTCTCAAGATGCAATTTTTAGGAGTATTGTTTTTAGTGTGTATACTCCAATTCAAGCGATTGGAGTAGATGAATGGTCGTTTTTCTTTGCAGTTTATACAATAAACCATTGTCTCGTTTACTTCTCTAGAATATGACCAAATCAATATATGTAAAACTATAAATTTTTATGTATACTTGTTTACCGTGTATAAAGTAGATGGTGAAGCAATCAATTTTTTTCAGATTTTCTACTTTTCTCAGTGTTCTTAACAAGCATATAAATGTTGATTGTGAGGTTCTAAAAACTTGTCCTTGTTTTTTAACTATATTTTTTAACATTATAAGTGGGAATTGGTTTTGTTGCAATTCTTTTTCGATGGAAGCTTAAATTGGAAAAAGAGTATCATGTACTTGAACCTGTTGCATAAGAATCATTTGTGAGACAGACAAAAAATTAAAATTAAATCAGTTTATTTGAAATATAACAATGAATATATATTTGAAACACAACAATGAATATGGACTTACAATTTCTTTATCATCATCAGCGTTTCCATCCTTTATTTCTAAGCAGTGATGCATGCCAGTTTTTGTTGTTGAAATGTCAATAGCACCAATTGTACCAACTGGATAAGGATCTGTGTTGTGTGATAATTGTGCAATTGTTGTATTTGAGAAGAATCGATGTTCCATGAAAACGGGAGGTATGTTTTCAACTATGCTTGAGTTGGTTAATGAAAGTGTTTTTTCACAATCACCACCATCATATTTGTTTTTTGCTATTATTTGGAAATTTATGGAAATCCCAGAGTCTGGAACAATGTTTTGTTCATGTTGTTCAATGAATTGTGTAGGCACAAACAATGTTATTGTCATTTCAGCTTTATTGTCTCTCAAATCCGCACGAAGTATTTTCCGTGTCTTATTTGCTTTGTCTAAAAAAAAATTGTATGTGACCAATACATCACCATGAAAAAAAATTGTAGTTATATTGTTGCTGATATCCTCAATTGATAATGGTGATTCCAATGTTTTCAACTTGTTCATGAGAATGAGATGAAAATAATGTTTGAAAATAAAATATATTTACTATAAAGAGAGACACTTAGACATTTAGGAATAAATATATCTATTCAGAGTTTTATCCTTCTCTTCATATACCACACCCTTCATTCAAATTATTTATTTTCATAATTTGGTGGATTTTTTAGAGGGGTGAAACTGCACCAAAAAAAAGACTATATTTTGAATACAAATATTGTTTTTGCCAAAATTAATGATTTATTCCAAATAAAGAGTTATTATTACAAAAGATCCAAAACCACAATGTTTTTAGTACGTTTGATCTCAAGAGTGGTTTTTGGCAAATTGAAATAAAGTTAGTAGATTGATTAAATATTGGGTTTATGGTACTACCTTACCAATACCAATGGAGAGTCATGCTCTTCAACCTTAAGAATGCGCCATCCAAATTCCAAACAAGGATGGAAGACATTTTTAGTGACTTAGATTTTATAATTGTCTATATATTATTTGATAAAGATGGAAATTGGGAAAACTAGGGTAGACTTCAACCTATGTTATGCCATTTTTCATGGAGTTAAAAAGAAATTGGCATTTATCATATGACAAAATAAGTTTTACAGTGTTGCTTTTTCTTCACCCAAATAAGTAGAAATTCTACATTGAAAACTATAGGAAAATAATAAATCCTAGAATTGTTGAAAATAATTTAATATATGTGACTTAAATAACAAACGTTAAAAATAGTTACCTTTTTGGTTCAGTCTCCTCTGATTTTTCTTCTTTGTTTATGATCTCTACCATTTCTTGTGAGCTAAAAAAATTGCATATGGAATCAAGATATGGAAAACACGGACTTAAAACAAAATGCATGAAACATTTGAAATCTAATGTACTATGATATATAGAATACATATGTGGTGAACACATGCCAAACATTCAACTCATTATTTAAATGAAAATAACTCACTTATGAATAATCATTAGTTAACATGTCAATTGTAGTATAAATATAAAACTACTAAAATCATAAAATCCTTAAAAATAAGAAATGATAGAAATTAATGTTAAATGGAGAATAAAATCAAAGCACTCAATTTAATAGCACATACTACTGACCTTTTTTCTTTTTATTCATGGTCTGGTTGTGTTTCTTCAATTGTAATATGATTTCTGAAAATTGATATTAGCATGGTTCTTAATTGTGAAGTAGAGAAGAGATGTTAGGAGAAAACTAAAACATTTGAAATCTAATGTACTATGATATATAGAATACATAGGTGATGATGGGAAACTAACATGTTTTTTTTCAAAGATACAAATTAATAGCACATACTACTCACCTTTTTTCTTTGAAAAACATAGACTTAAAACAAAATGCATAAAACATTTGAAATCTAATGTACTATGATATATAGAATACATAGCTCATGAATTGTTAATGTATACTTTCCTCTTAAGTATCAAGTATGAGAAATTTGCAATGTTATAACAAAAAAATGTCAAAATCAATACAAAACTAACATGTTTTTTTTCAAAGATACAAATTAATAGCACATACTACTCACGTTTTTTATTTGAAAAACACGGACTTAAAAACAAAATTCTTAAAACATTTTAAATCTAATGTACTCTGATATATAGAATACATAGCTGATGAATTGTTAATATAAAATTTCCTGTTAAGTATGTGGCACAAAACAATTGCAATGTTATAACAAAAAAATGTCAAAATCAATACAAAACTAAGAGATTTTTTTCCAAAGATACAATTTAATAGCACATACTACTGACCTTTTTTCTTTTTGTTTATGTTTTGGTTGTGTTTCTTCAATTGTAATATGTTTTCTGAAAATTGAGATTAACATGGTTCTTAATTGTGAAGTAGAGAAGAGATGTTAGGAGAAAACACTCAATGTTGATAATTGATTAATAAATAGAATACAATGTACCTTTTAGAAACTCTTTTTAGTTGGGCTACATCTTCATTCCTTTTAGACTCTTATCCATTTTCCTGGTTTTAAGATGTGAATTAGATCAAGCAAGATATGAATTAGATCAAGTATATAGAAACATTTAAAAATTATTTAGAAAATGTGCATAAACAATATTTAGGATAACAAAATTAAAACTTTGAAAACTATTGATGTATCAATAATAATAGAAAACTATTGATGTATTAATAATAATAGACTAAAAATGAAAGATGTATTAATAATGGTAGAGTAAAAAAAAAGATGAATGGAGGGATACTTACTTGGTTGTTATTTGTTGTATGTCTTTGCAAAACAGATAATACCTTTTACAATGAATATGTTCTAAATGCACATAAACAATATTTAGGATAACACAATTAAAACTTTGAAAACTATTGATGTATTAATAATAATATAAACCTATTGATGTATTAATAATAATAGACTAAAAATGAAAGATGTATTAATAGTGGTAGAGTAAAAAAGAAAGATGAATGGAGGGATACTTACTTGGTCGTTATTTGTTGTATGTTTTTGCAAAACAGATAATACCTTCTACAATGAATATGTTTTTAGATTTTTCAAGTTGCTTTCATTTATGATTTTGGGGAAATATATAGTAAAAAAAATTATATCATCATATAGCTTTCTATGATGAATATGATTTGCAAATTGTTGTATGAGAAGGTTTAAACAATAATGCATGGCTATTTTACTATCTATTTGCAACAAAATCACTTAAAATGTAGTAGGGATTGAACAACATCATGATCGCTCCAATATGCATGTGAAATATTGACTTGGCATTGTTCAACGAGAAAATTTGTCCAAATGTGGTCAACCAGGGGTATATTTTTTGGGACAAAGTTATTTGTTATTTCTTGTAATTGCTCTAATTTCATGTACTCTAATAGTTGTTTTCTTTTCTTGCTATTTGAATGATTGTCAATATTGAAATCTCCAATGATTATCATAATGCAATCTGTATGCATTGATTATGATTTAGCCATTGCAATTGCTTCAATAATTGATGAAAGAGACGCAAGCGGTGCAACATATATATTTATTATGCATATTCGGCACTGAAAGTATATATTTAATAAAACAATCCCAGTTATGTCATTGCAAATGTTTTTTGTTGATATGATGTTTATGTTTTTTTTCTATGCAAGTAAGTACTCCATGAAGATAATTTGTTATGTTGAAATTGAATTTGGAAAACTCATTGTATGTTGGTGCAAAGTTTAGATGTGTTTCTTGGATGCAAATGATCATATTATTCATTATATCTTCATCATGTACAATGTCATTGATATAAGCATATAGACTTCATGTATTCGAAGTTGCAACCGATAAAGTATTTGTGTTTGTCACAATTGCTATGTTAACCTCATCCTACATTTGCAAAAACATTCCATTTATAAACTAGTCCTCATAATCAATGATAACAAGTAGTAACGAGGTGAAAAAGGGTTATCAATATGCAGCAAATGATACACGTATCATGAAGTATGCTTATGAAAGATTGCAGTGCAAAGGACCAACATCACTTGATGGAACTTTCAATAAATACTCATTATAACAGTATATATCCTCATTTCCACAATGCATTTGTTGTTAAGTGTCTCATTTCTTTTATTATTTTCTTGTTCACATGAAAATTATTTTGTGTTAGTTTATTGACAAGATATAATGATTCCATTGTTTTGACACGTGATAATGTTGTGTATACTAATCCATGTGTTGATATATGATTTGGATCAAATGCAATTCAATCTAATGTCAATCCTTGTGATCGATGTCTTGTTCTAGCACAAGCTACTTGTATTGGGAATTGCTTTCGTACTATAGTTTGAGAGCTTTTGCTATTAGATGGTAGTTGTTTTTCAATGTGTAGTATTGGAGTCCAATTTGGTGAGATGTCTTTTTCATACAGTTGATGATACTTGTTCCTTTGCAATTTACCAATGTCTGGATTTACAAAGTCTATCCATATTACATCCACATTTTCCTTTTTTTTGGTATATCTTTTGCATATTCCATCAACATCATTAACAAGGCCATCTTCGATGTTATAGTTTCCAGCATATATCTCAACAAGAACATTATATTTGATTAGGATTGTTGGTGGAAACATTATTGTTTTCTCGTATGGTGCATAACCTACTTGCTTACTTTCATGTTCGCCAATTGCTTCAAGAACCATTAGTTCTTCATTTACATATGACAACATTTTTTCATTGTGTTTTTGTACATCCTTGTGTCTATAAAATAGGTATGGAAATAATGTATCTAATGGAGTTGGTCTATGGAAACGATCATTTATATATTCTATGTCTTCAACAGATTATTGATTCATTCGCATTTTGTTAAGGATTTCAATCATTTTTTTGTCTTTTTGGCGCATTGTAGTATGCAACTCATAACATTTTACTTTTTCCTTCCAAAAGTCGTATGGTGTTTTTTCCTTCTCAATAGTTGGATACTCGAAGATTAGAGAATCTTTGATAGGTTCCACTTGGAATAAGTCACCTGAGAATATTATATCAATATTTCTAAAATAGGCTAATGGGTTGTGCTTTATTTCTCATAAATGTTTGTCAATTTGGTACAAGAATGTTGCACCTATTAAGGATGCCTCATCCCCACCAAATCTAACTCTTCCTCCTTCGACAACTCATCATAACTGTACATGATCATCTCATAGAGGCATTCTGGGAAACATTTTGAATGCATCCTGCAAACTACAAAACTTGTTATACATAAGAAATATACCCAAGAGGAAAACATTGCTCCAACCACCACCATGGCTTCCAACTTCACCTCCTCAATGACCTTTTTCCTCAGCCTCTCGCATCCTTTTGATCTCATAGGGTTTTTCCTTCTCACTTACCTTGCAGCGGACTCTCCTTCTCTGCACGTGAACGATAATATTCCATATGCTCTCATAGACCACCATTGACCTCAACTCTAATATCATTTTTTGGGATCTGGCTTCCTGCAACAAAAAATCTAAAACATATAATATTAACCACATATCACATGGAACATCAAATAGAATAAGAGAGGATAAAACATCACACACAACACACACAAATAGAGAGGAAGAAAGGGGGGCAATCGTAATATTTATTTCTCAACTAATGGAGAAATCGTTTACAAATATCGAAAAACTCCTTATTGGCTTCTACATTTGACCAGGAGGGATCTTAAGCGTTTCTAGGAATCTGGAAAGCCAAACGCTTGAGAAACCTCCAAAAGAATGTAACTACAAGTGTATCCATTGTCACAACTCAACATTTTGATCCACCACTTTAAAATAAAGTAGTAGAGTTTATGAATAATTGATCCATGAATAGAATTATTATTATTCCATAGAATCACATACATATTTACTTTTATTGTGAATGGCTGAATTATATCAGTACAATACATTATTGTCAATTTAAAGTAAGAGATAAATGAATTTTTGGATTGACAATGTAGTGGAACGAGATGTCGGAGAATATAAGAGATAGATGAATTATTTGGGCATGTAGAGTTTTTATCCACCACTTTAAAAGAAAATAGTCCATGTTTGCTTGCATTACCTTGGGTGAATGGAGATAGAAATTCCATGGACCGAGCATAGATATGCGATAATATTTTTGCACCCTTCCTTCATCTTTCCTAGCTTTCCTACATATTTCCTTCATCGACCGTATGGGAGAGAAAGCGGGGAACAAGTAACTAATAAGATAATAATTAGTGCTACTCAACCGTTCAAGCGATTGATAGATTCTACTACAATGGTCCTTCAAATTTGGAAATTAATAACCGGAATGGTTGACCCAATAGAAGATTACACAACTTCCACCATTAACACCGATAAAGCAAATAATTGACCCATCATATCATCCGGATAAACGGGAAATACTGAAAGGTTCGAATTGACAACTAGTAACATTGATTCAATTGGAATTGACATAATAGTAATATTTCGTCTATTTGGGAAGATTCACTGAATACCTGAGAGATAAATGATCATATGAAATGTTGAATATTTGACAAGATTCATTTCGATTGGGAGCGTAGAATGGAGGGGAAGGAAATTACGGAGGGGACTTGATTCTAAATTCTCTTTTCTTTGGGTGGGATCAATTGAGTCATCTTCGAAATTATTGGGATGCATGGGATGGATCATAAGTACAAAAGAAAATAAGAGAAGTGGGGGCTGGTCTTCTTTTCATTTCATGATTATCCCCCTGGTTGAGGTGGAATACATCTCCAAAGTTATTGATTGGGAACAAAGATAGATAAGGTGTTGAAATGAAAGGTAAAACCTGAGCGCGCGCTCTATATTATTTATTCTATCTCTATCCAGGGAGACCGAGAAGAGAAGTACCCAAAAAAATCTCAAGGATATAAGTACAGAACTCTCTTAAAGTTTATACTATTTTATCCCAACTACTTAATGTAAGGCACCTTAATTGAAATCCAGTCCAATAATTCAAAAATCATATACATACTATTATCTATCTTCCCTCAAACAAATTAGATACAATAGACTTATTTCCTTGGTCGATATTCACCAAATGATCTTTGGAGTTATGCACTTATCCCCTTGGCTTTATGTTATCCCCCTATTACTTGAGATATGACAATACGTTATATATGAGTTAGCGTACCAGGAAAATAAGTGTGCACATAACATATCTCTTTCTTTATCTATTCCACTTTATCCCAACTACTTAATTAAGTAATTTGTTAGTTCAATAGTTAGGGAAAGCCTATCCCTCCCTATCTTTACTTTAGAGTGCATTTCAACTATCGATTAAAGCACTCACTTTATTTCAGATTTGAAGTGGATTTCTTTTTTGCCTCAATCTTCTTTTTCTTCTCTCTTATTATATTACGAATAACGATATAACAGAAGGATAGGTCATTTTTATTCATTATTAAATTAAAATGACATCTTAAATTGAAAGAAACTCATTTTATTATGTTGAACCACATTATATACATATTAATAGATCACAACCTTTCTTTATATTGTAAAAGAAAGAGACAATTTTATCTTTATAAATAAAGTGAGGTGATGGGAGGCATGGAGGCGAACGCAGTCGAAGGAGGCGATCCAGACTCTTTTTCCAAGCTCCATTCCTGCACTAGGCCTGTCCATTGACCCGCTTCACCACGTCCATTGATCCTCCACTATATCGTTATTTGGTCCCAGACTTTTTCTTTTTCCCATTTTTCTCGCGACCTGCTCTACAGTCTGTCGGCCACTGTCCTGTCGGCCACTGTCCAGTTTTGGTATCCGGTGAATTCCTGATTTCAGACTCTACACAGGGGTCCTTGTTGTCCGGATCGTTTTGAATCTTCCTGAAACTTTTTGTCCCGGTGGAGACCTTACATCCTTTCTACTGGTCTAGTTCGTTTTTTTATCTCTTACATCGTTGTGCTGTGTGCTCTAGCTTGGTTTGTACTCAGCACTTTTGTCATCTTGCACAGATTCCCGACTTAGAGGATTCCAGCTCCGTTAAGCTCTCATCGATCTGAAGCTGTATCCTCCCGATACCTCTCACTTTCACTCCCCTGGCCCACCTACTATTATCATTCTTCTGCTTCTGCTTTCCCAGTAAATTGTGGGTGGTCACCTGAATCATCATCATGGCCTCGCCGACACACCCTCTGATGGAATCTTCCGACGATCTATACTAGAATCAGGTGGGGCTCTTTGACAAAGTAGATTCTCTCATTTCAAAGTCGCTGCACTTTCCCTCCAAAACATATTTTTCAAATTCTTCTGCTCCCGCTGTGTCTCCTGTGGAACAGACTGTTTTACCGAAAACTGATCCCCTGACCTCTGACAGCCCTTCTCCAGTCCCCTCTGCTCCTCCCCGTTCACAAAAGTCTGCTTTTACTCGAAAATCATGGAAAACAAAAAGAAAATCTGCTCGTTTGGTGCTGGGAGACGGAGTTGGCCTTGAGGAACTTTGCAAAATGTCTACCTGCGCCCTGGTTGGAAGGATCTCTTACAAAAGTCTAAATCCACAACCGCTGGAGGAGTGGATTAAGAAGTCATGGCTCCCTCTCCTTGGTTACACGCCGGAGGTTCAATATCTCAAGAAAGGTTGGTATTGTTTTCACTGCAAAACTCCTGATGATGTTTCTCTTTTACTGTCCTCCCTATAGGTCTTTGGTGGTAGTAGCCTCATGATAAAGCGTTGGAGAATGGCGTTCAATCCAGACTCAGATTACTTCAGTCACAGACATCTTTGGGTGCTCCTTTCGGGGCTCCCACTGCACCTCTGGAATGAAGGAGCCCTGAGAGCTATTGGAAACTCTTTAGGCAAGTTTATAGCTCTGGACTCTCAAAATCTCAACAGCTCCTTGAGGACAATGGGTCGAGTGCTGGTCGAGATAGATATTACTGCAAGGCTACCTGAAACTTTGGAGATAGAGTGGAGGGGTCGTAAGCTGCTTCAGAATTTGGACTATCTCGGGATTCCATTTCGATGTAATCTCTGCAGGGAGACTGGGCACCTTCGCAGATCCCGTCCTGGAAAGTCCCTAATAGACGCGTCGGAAGACTCGGAAGAATCTGATCTTTATCTAAATCCACCCGATTATCCTGCTGCAGACCCTGCATTGGCTCATTTGGACGCTCCTCTTGACTCCTCTGCTCATTCCGAACCCTTAGTTGAGGCTCCACCTCGGTCAAAATTACTTCAGATCTTTCCCACTCTTTTTTATTCTCTTTCTGAGCCCGAGAAGGAAGTAATAGACGGATTCTCCTGGCTCTCATCTCAGACTATCACAAATCTCCCCCTTCCAGCAGCAACGCAGCCCCTATTTCCTACTCACTCTCTACCCGCTGGCATTGCCCCCCTCCAGTCTACGGCTATCCAAGGGGAAAGTTCGGTCCCGGCCCCTCCTCCGCCCCCACTGCACACCTCTTTTCCGCTTGATCCCTCTAACTCTCCTCCTACCTACTCAGAACCGGAGTCTACTTTCACGGAGCTTCCTGGTTACAATCAAGCAGAGCGGGATGGTGATTCAGTGTTGGAGGAATTAAATACTTCTTCACTTCCCTCCTTTCTTCCGACAAATTCTGTGCAGCTCCCGGTTTACCATGGCAAAGACCTCCTCCTGTCTATCCCAGAGGCGGGTTCATCCTCCTCCACTCATAGGGACAATGAGGCCAAAACATACGCTTGGTCAAGAGGAATAAGCTCGGAAATCTCCCCGCTTCAGACCAGAAGCTCCAGAAAAAAGAAGGAGATCATGAATTCACTACAACCAGACTCAGTTTCTTCTTCCCTCGACGGTAAGGCACTTAGAGCACTGAAAGCCTTGGCCCGCTCTAAGTAATGTTATTACTCTCTCTAAAAATTCGAGGGATTGGAGGCACCCTCAAGGCTGCCTCCTTCAGAAGATTATTAGATTTCTCCAAGCCCGATATCTTATTTCTTCAGGAAACCCTCTCGGCTGACCACAAAGTCAGAGATTTTGTTCATCTCTTTCGTCCTTCTTGGGTCTCGGCTGCTGTAAATTCCATTGGAGCTTCTGGCGGGCTGCTTGTAGCTTGGGATCCCAGTCTTTATAACTTGAGACCTTTCCTAACTAGTGGGGGAATATTGATCCTTGGCAAATGCTTAGCTTCTAGGCAGGAAGTCACCCTACTTAACGTCTATGGTCCTTGTGTTGAAAAACAGAAATTCTGGTCTAATCTGGACTCTATTGGTTTACTCTCCATTCCAAATCTCATCATTGGTGGAGATCTAAATTTAATTCTCTCAGCTGAGGAAAACTGGGGAGGATCCTACTTGCCGGGTCCTTCTGCGACATACTTTAAAGGGCTCTTTGACTCAAATCATCTGATTGACGTTAGGCCGAGTCGTCTAACTCCCACCTGGAGGAATGGGAGATCGGGTACTGCTGAGATTGCTAGAAGATTGGACCGCTTCCTGGTCACAGAAAATATTTTGACAACGTCGGGCTTCCCAGATTCATGGGTCAAGTTCCCTTATGTATCAGATCACGCGCCTATTCTCCTCCGGTTAAGGCTCCCTGCGCTACACATTTCACCTCCTTTCAAGTTTAATCAACTTTGGCTCTCGTCTGAGGCCTACTCCGACTTAGTTCATGGGGTCTGGAGTGATCCTTGTTTTCAAACGGAAGCCAACCCCCAACGACGCCTTGTCTGGAAGTTAAAAATACTCAAAACAAAATCCAAAGCCTGGTTCCACGACTTAAAAAAGTTGCAAAATTCAAAATTACTCAAGATGGAATCAGAGATATCACAGATCTTACACTCCTCATCTTTGGCAGCATTGTCTTTGGAGGAATCAGCCTCCCTGAAGCAGCTTGAGTCTGAGAGAGCCTCCTTTCTTCTTGCGGAGGAGAATACCTGGCGTTTGCGCAGCAGACATACTTGGCTTAAAAGTGGTGATACAAACTCTAGCTATTTTCATAAAGTTGCCAGTTACAACCGTGACAAAAAGTTCATTTGGACTATTAAAGATAGCGGTGGAGATATTCTAAGTGGACAGAAAGCCCTCCAGGATGAGGCGGTATCACACTTCAGTCGCCTTTACAAAAAGTCTGCAAATCTTGATATCCGGGGGATGGTGTCTACGACAAATCTCTTTCCCAGTTTCGTCTCTGATGTTGAAGCTGCAGAACTCTCCAATCCTGTTACACTGTCGGAGTTAAAAAATATTCTCATACAATTCAATTTGGAAAGAAGTCCCGGACCGGATGGATGGTCGACAGAATTCTTCTGCTATTTTTTTGACCTTGTTGGCTTGGACCTACTCCAGATGGTGGAAGACACCCGCACTTCTGGAAAGATTGTGGGAAGTATTAATTCTACCTTTATAGTTTTGATACCTAAAGAAAGTAACCCGCTCTCCTTTAGTGACTACCGTCCGATTTCCCTCTGCAACCTCATCTACAAGTTGATTTCAAAGGTTATTTCAAACAGGATCAAGCCTCTTCTTGAAAGAAGTCTCTCAGCAAAGCAGCTAGGCTTCTTGCGGGGTAGAAGAATACAGGATGCCATTGGAGCTGCCCACGAATGCATCCACAACATTAAGAAGAAAAACCTAAAGGCACTGGTTATGAAATTGGATCTCAAACAAGCTTTCGATTGCATCGATTGGGAGTTCTTGAGATTAATTCTTCACTCGGTGGGCTTTGGTGAATCTTTCATTACTTGGATTATGTCCTGTGTCTCTAGTTCTTCCTTTGCAGTTTTGATTAATGGCGAGGCCTCCAGCTCCTTTAAAAGTGAGAGGGGGCTCCGCGAGGGTTGCCCACTCTCCCCTTACCTCTTCATTTTGATTATGGAAGGGCTCAGCCTTCTTCTCTCAAAAAAATTTGCGGAGCACCATATCTCTGGCATTAAAGTCTCTAAGCTTGTTAAATTGGTACATCTCTTGTTTGTTGATGATGTTTTACTCATGTCTAAAGCGGATTTACCTGAGTGGCTGGTAATTCTTGAGGTGCTTCAGCTTTTCAGTTCTGCTTCCGGTTTATCCATAAACTTCTCAAAATCCTCTGTCCACTATTGGGGTCTTTCGGAGGCTGAACTTCGCACTCTCAAGGGCTCAGTCCCTTTTACTTTTGTTCACCTGGGTGAAGGTTTCAGGTACCTCAGTTTTCAGTTAAGATTGGGTGCCTCATCGCCGGAAGATTGGAAATGGCTGGTGGCTCATTTTGAAAGAAGAATTTACTTTTGGTGCAACAAGTGGTTGTCCCTGGGGGGACGTTTCATCTTGGTAAAGTCTATTCTGGAAAGTCTGCCGGTTTTCTGGATGTCTCTGGAAAAAATCCCTAATAAGATTGTTACAATACTTTGGAGACATATATACAATTTTCTGTGGAATTGCAGTCCTGGTCATTCTCATTTTCATCTGTGCAACTGGGAAGCACTATCAAAACCTCGTAGATTTGGGGGATGGGGGCTTATGGATTTGTCCGCTTTCAACACGGCCCTCCTGGCCAATTCTTTATGGAGAGCGGTCACAGTCGATACGATCTGGCACCGGGTAATTGTTGATAAGTACTTAGGCGCTCTGCCGCTTGTACATTGGATTCGCAAGCCATCTTTTCTGCAGAGGAATGTCTCCCCCTTCTGGAAGGGAATGGTGACTTCCTTACCAGTTATCCTACACTGGTTAGTGTGGAAGCCGGGAGCTGGTACTGAAATCCGTATTGGAGTTGACAAAATACTGGGTCTGGGAGATCGGTCTCTCCTCTCGGTCGAGCTGAGGACGCAGCTCCAGTTTCTTCACTTTACTCATCTTGCACAGGTGAATTTACAGTCGAACAACAGCACTCTCCCAGACAGCTGGATGAACAGTGGTGATTTACTGTTATGTCAGCCGCTAACATCAGAATGGGATCTTTAGAATGGGATCAGACTTATTTACCCGTTTTAGTTTGCTGGCACATCTGGAATGCTCGAAATCGAGCTATTTTCGATTCATGTCCTCCTTCGCTGAATGGAGTTTTTTACAAAATTGTGTCATCTTTCCACTGGAAGCAGTCCTCGTCAAAGACTCCAGTACACAAATCCTGTGATTTCACTCCTAAGGAAGGATACACTGTGGCATGCTTTGATGGCGCTGCCCAGGCCAGTGGAGGAAGCTGTGGTGCGGGGGGTTTCTTTAAATTTCATCCATCAAGGTGTACCTGGTGGTTTCTAAACTGCGGCATCGACACAAACAATAAGGCAGAGCTCTTGGGTTTATGGGCCTCCCTCTATCTTGCTTCCTGCTGGTCCATCAGTCACCTGCATGTCCTCAGGGACTCGCGAGTTATCATTGATTGGATCTCACAAAAGTCCAAGCTACATTCGGTCCACAATGATAGCTAGAAGGATAGAGCGATGGGGATGTCTAAATTCTTCGCGGACATCTCCTTTCACCACATCCCCAGATCGCATAATCAAGAGGCAGATGCCCTCTCGAAAAGAGCTCTGAAAGAAGAGGTTGGTAGACTCTCGATTTTCCATAGTGATAGTGGGAGAAAGAGTCCTATCTCCTCGATAAATGTCTTTGAATGAGGAGGCTTTTTCCTTCCTTAGTGCTGGTTGGTGTATTGGGTGAATATTTTGTGCTTGCCCTTTTCAGAGGGTTCCCGTTGGTGGTTAGCTTGGGTTGGATTTTTCGTTGTTGTATCACTTTTATGGTATTGATTGCCGGCCGTCCTTGACTGTGTAAAGGAATTTATACCTAATATAAATTTGAGCAATTTTCTCTTGGAAAAAAATAAAGTGAGGTGGGATAGTCGAAGTGGAATTTCTAGCCGATTCTTTTACCAAATTCCATGTAGTATTTTCCGAGTAATTGTTGTATTCACCGAGTGAATGCAGCTTCCACACAGAGATTGATAAATCGAGAACTTTATATATATGTTTCTCTTTTCAAGTATATAAATAAGATTACTTACTTCATGTTTATGTTTTCAAGTATATAAATAAGGTTTTGGATATACTGAACTTTCCTTAAGTTCCTTGGTGCAATGCTCATACTCTAATTAACTCAACTATTAATTTAATTGAACAATAAATGAAATGTGTCCCCCAAAGGGGCACTCTCCAAATTGTAAGAAATCATGAATTTTTTTGGTTCCTTCCAGTTTGGATTGTTTGTTTCCATGTTTTTGTTTATTCTATCTCTTTTTCTTCTCAATTTATTGTTCAATGGAGTTGTTTATACATCTATAGTTCTATTATCCATTATTTTTCAAGATTCCCATTTGCTTTTACGTGCATTTTCTTTTAATGATGATGGTTTTGGGGTAGTGATTTTTTTAGGGGGAGAACACGATCACCCATGAGCTAATTCCACTGGATCTTTCTCCATGTGTCAGTGTTCCATATGACCAACTTAATCCTTCTTTCGGCAGGTGCCACTTCACCTCAATTCTATTTTCCCTATTCAATCCATCAATCCCTCTTAGCAGGGACAACTTGAGTCCCATAGGGCCCCTATAGAGAGTAGGGAATCTGTGTACTATACTACTTTCCCAAGGAATGGAGTATCTACTTGGATTGGATACCGTGAAATGACTAATTCTGAGATGGAGGTCCTATTACTAGTAGGGCATAGCTCCCATCAATATGTAGCAATCAACTTGTAGGGAGGGCTTCATCTGAGAGCTATAACACAGGGAAAACCCTTGTCTGTAGAAACCTTGAATACCCTACCCCTTGGGATGGAAACAAAAATAGAATAGACAAGATCTATTGTTGCGCAACTGTGCCTTCTACATTCTGGGTGCGAAATTACTACACATTTCTTCCTGTTAAGCATTTTGGCATTTCGACACTGCAATATTATTCAGGCCGGAGTATAACTCCACAATAGAAAAAAAGAGTATAGTGGTCCCTTATACACACTTATTTGGGACCTATCCCATTGGATTCCCCTTTTCTCCCTAATCATAGTCATACCTTTCAATTTTAATCCTTTTTTTTCAGTGGACCCGACCCCTTCTCAACTTCCCTATTTTTCCTCCTATTCCATTATATTTCCCTTCTTACTCTGATCATCGTGGTACCTATCACTTATAACTCTTTTTTTGTGGTCCCACCAACCCAGTTTTCCTTATTTGCACTTCCCCTCTCCAAATGGCCACCACTCGCAAAAAATATGTGCAAGCTTCCATCAATCAAGCCCAGGACTCCATCCAACATATGACATATGAGATTAGATCTACCAATTCCTTCCTTGCACAATTCAAGACCTAAGTCTAGCACAAATTTGACACCATGGAAGCCAAATTCATGAACCAATTTAACACCCTCCATTTTGTTGTCAACCAGTTGTTGAACCACCCTCTAAGTCCTTCCTACTTGGACCAACTAGATGTTGTTGATTCCTCTCATTCTCTACATTTTCAATTCAACTCCTTTCATTGTGACCCTCTTCTTCCCCACGTCGAGGTCAATAAATTTGATGGCTCTGGTCTTATGGGTTGGGTCACTCAAATGGAGCATTATTTTTCTCTACATGGTATTACCAATGAGTTGGCCAAACTTCACTATGTTTTCCTCTATCTAGATCCTAAACGATGGAAATGGTGGAAATGGCGTAAAAATTCACGTCAGGGGTGTATTTCTTGGACCCAGTTTTTTGCAGAGCTCTATGACCGCTTTAACACTGATACCCACTATCTCGGTCATTTGACCAAGTTGAAATAGTCAGGCACAGTGGAAGAATTTATAACTTATTTTGAGCATTTGACCTTTCAAACCGAGGGCATGTCAGATGCTTTCTTATGTGTATGATTTATTAGTGTCATAAGGATGAAATTCGATCCAAGGTTCTCATGGCTCGCCCTCGGACTTGGTTGGAAGCTACTAAACGTGTTAAAGAGGCCCAACAAGTTTTTTTTCCTAGAACAAAAAACCCTCTTTTTTTCCTCGCCCTTGACCCACTAATCTTGACCCCCCTCTCACAACCCTCAAGGTCTAGAAATTAACTAAGGCTGAAACGGTTGAACACCAACTGAAGGGTATTTGCTATAATTGTGATGAAAAATATTTTCCGGGGCACAAGTGTAAGGAACAATTTTTTTTATGACTATTCCCGAAGATATTCCTGAAGAATATATGACAGTTCCACTTGTTGAAGAGCCCTCCCTTCCCAATTCTACCCAGTATCCCACTAATCCACCTAAAGTTGAACCACTCATTTCCTTGCATACCCTCATTGGATTCTTTGCTCCACAAACCCTCAAGCTCATTGGCTATATTAAGCATAGGAAGGTCATCATCCTTGTTGACAATGGTAGCACCCACAATTTTATTCGTCATTACATTTCCTAGGAAACCAATTGCTATATTTGTGTTGTCAATAATTTTCAAATCATGATTTCAAATGGTGGGTCCATGCAATGTGGTGGGTATTGTGAAAATGTACGTCTTCAAATTGGACATTACCACCTAAAATCTTATATGTTTTCCATTGAAATGGGTGGTTGTGACATTGTTCTAGGTGATGAATGGTTACACACTTTGGGTCCCATTCTTATGGATTTTAAGGAATTAACCATGCAATTCTAACAGGAGGGAAAAAGGTTTCACTTCCAAGGTCTCACAGTTGGTTCCCCTGAGATCATCAGTTCCCATCGCATGGAAATTCTCCTCAAGAAAGGCCACTTCGATATTATTGCTCAACTCCATTCTATTCAAGTGGTTGAGACACCCTCTGTGCATCCTGACCTCCAAGTTATTCTCTCCAAACACCAAGATGTTTTTTCCACTCCTCGGGGAATTCCACCTTCTTGTGGTGTTCATGATCATTCCATACCCCTTGTTTCCGACAGTCTTCCTACCAATGATCGCCCTTATCGTCATCCCTTTGCCCAAAAGAATGAAATTGAGAAAATAGTGCAGGAATTTCTCCAAGAAGGTGTTAGTTGCCCCAATACCAGCTCTTATTATTCTCCTGTAGTCATGGCATTTAAGAAATAAGGTACTTGGCGTATGTGTCCTTAATTTCTTGTGCTAAATAAACTCACCATCAAGGAAAAGTTTCCCATTCCTGTCATTGATGATCTCTTGGATGAGTTGAGTGGTGCTCATTACTTCAATGAATTGATTTTCGTTCTGGCATACACTTGTAGCTACCACACACACATATATATAAAGAGATTATTATGAACATTTCACAACTTCGTTGGTGTTTGAAAACGAATTCCTCATTTTTTTTTTGTTTCCTCGTCCCTGTCATATACTTTGAGCAGATTATCTCGTGGAATAACTTCATCATTCCCGATGCCATATTATTTGAGTGGAATATATTGTGGAATATATGCATCCAAAATATATTGAAATGATCATGAATAGACCCCTTTCTTCTTATTAATTGGATCTTATTGGTCATCAACAACCACAGGTTATGTGGTTGCGCTAGTCAATAAATATATTCATTTAAAAAATATAAAAAACCACATCATCGACCTCCCAAATTTTATAACCGTTGGGTATTCTTACCATATATATCATATTAGCACAACTGGAGGTCGTAGATCAGATTCAAAGTTTGATTTAATTTGGCAGATCTGATTTCGCGCAACTAGAGGGAGGTCCTAAAAAAAATTTGGTAGATCAAAAAATTCATACATGTAATTAAATTTTTTGTATTCTGCATTTAAAATTTTTAGACCATGTTGCTTCTGCTTATTATTCTATTGTGTTTTTAGATGGCTCAACACAGACTATTCGATAAGATATTAACACAAACAGATGCTCACTCGGCAAGACTAGTAATATACGTCTGACACGCGGACGAGTATTTTTGCTTAAGATCCTTTATTGCACGCTATCGATCCTCTGGAATTGACTGGGCAGGAGACAAAGTCTCATTTTTTAAAGATAATCAAACAACCTCTTCATTCGAATTAAATCGGCCGCGGATTGTTTTTGTTAATTTATTTTTTATTTTCCAATGGGATGTCAATCTAGTATTAATATTATGTAAGATTTTATACATTCGATTAAATTGGCGGCAGATTGTTTTTGTTAATTGATTTTTTATTTTCCAATGGGTTGTATCAATTTAGTAGGTTGTTATATCAATTCTTTCAATTGTTATATCAAGTGTTCATGTAAATGTAATTTAATTTCATCGTTTCTCGTTTGAAAGTCACGAGTTCAATTTTGGTTTCAATTCATTGAGAATGTTATATATTTCTAAAACCCTCCCTCCTTGATTATGATTAAAACTCTTGGATAGCACCATTGGCATTGGATGAAGGTGGAAAGTTCATGGTTTACTTACTTTTAGTTTTATTGATGGCTAGTCTTGTTCATGTAAATGCAATTTATTCATGTAAATGTATATTATTTTCATATTATCGTTTCTCAGTTGAAAGTTTCTTCAGTAACACCATTGACATGATAAATTTTGTCTACTCATTACTCTCAATTTGATATTAAACTTGTTGATAGAACATTGCTTGAATCGGTTTGACTTATTTTATGTTTCTGTGATCCAATCATTAACATCAATTTCTCCATTGTCATGGTCTCCAATCCTGTCAAAACTTTTCGATGAGATATTTATCTTAATCTGAATAGCTTCCTAAATAATAGAGTATATCTTTATCGAAAAGTTTGAGTCATTCTACGCTTAAATAAACACTAAATCCTTTAAACACAG
>ML781350.1:324775-340375 GCA_009831015.1 Picea engelmannii | reverse complement strand
GCGATTTTGCCAGGCGGTATTCCAGATGTTGGAGCCTTGTATGTGGTTGTTGTGGCGGATTAGCTGAGCTTCTGAGGTGTGGGGGGAATATTTGTGTTTCCACAGTTGTGCCCATGCTGCTGAGGGATTTTTCAGCCATCTCCACCAGATTTTAGCTACCATCACTTGATTCATTTTGCCAGGGTCGCGAAGCCCCAGTCCACCTTGACTTTTTGGCGTGCAGAGCCTGTCCCAGTTGACTAGAGCCCATTTTTTGTTGGGTTGAAGGCCTTGCCAGAGAAAATTTCTCTGCAGGGTTCGAATTGCTTTGATGACTTTCTTGGGAGCCGCCAGAGCGGTGAAGAGGTAGGTGGGTAAGGCTTGCAGGACGGACTTGAGGAGGACCAATCTGGATGCTAAATTGAGGGGTCTAAAGGTCTAGTTACGCAATCTGTTGGAGATGGAAAGGAGAAGGCTGTCCTAGGAGATGGAAGAAGCTGTTGCTCCTGTGAGCAGTACTCCGAGGTAGTTGGACGGAAGGGAGCTCCTGGGTATCCCCAGAAGTCTGGAAATGTGCCTCTATACAGGGACCGGAGTGTTGAAGAAGTAAAGCTTGGATTTGTCCAGATTGAGCGTCATTTCGGAGGCTTCAGAGAAATTGGAGAGGATAGAGTTTAACTTGGTATCTTCCTGAACAGAGAGGGAGTTCAAGAGGAGGGTGCCATCTACGAATTGGCTATGCGAAGGTGCAGGCTGAATGTTGTGTAGGGGGAGGCCTTTGAGGGATCCCTCATTGACTGCAGCCTTGATGTAACGGCCCAATCCTTCCGTTAGAAGCACAAAAAGAAAAGGGGATAGTGGGTCCCCTTGCCGGATTCCTCTAGACAACGAGAAGGGTGTGGAAGGCACACCATTGATTAGAATGGAAAAGAAGGTTGAAGAGATGAGGTTTAAGATCCAACTTACCCAGCCTTGATCAAAGCCAAATGAGGTGAGGATTGCCTTGATGTAATGCCAACTTGCTCGATCGAAAGCTTTTGAAAGGTCAAGTTTAATGAGCATACCTGGAGTTCTGGATGTCTTGAGGGAATGTATGACCTCATGAGCCAAGATGACGCTGTCCATGATTTATTGTCCTTCGATATATCCTGACTGCTCCTTGGAGATGACAAAGGGCAGGATGGGCTTGAGTCTGGTAGCAATGACCTTCGTTATGATTTTATAGATAACGTTACAAAGGGTGATAGGCCTGAAGTGTTTGGGATTGGTGACTCGCTCTTCTTTCGGAATAAGAATGAGGAAGGTGGTGTTGAGAGCTGGCAGAACCCGACATGAAGCTCTTGACTCCTCCACAACTTCCCATACTTCCTGCCTGATCAGATCCCAGCAGTGATGGAAGAAATCCGTCGTGAAACCGTCTGGGCCTGGGGCCTTGCCTGTGGGCATAGCCTTGACTGCTTGATTGACCTCTTCCTATGTAATAGGTCTGGTTAGGGCCGAATTCTGTTCCAGGGTTACTAGAGCTGGTATATGTTCAGTTACCCTTCTGATTGCCTCCGTCTTGTCTATTCCTGGTTCTTTTAGGAGGTCTTGGTAGTATCTCAGCAGTTCCTCCTCAATTTTCTGATGTTCCCTGATGTGATTTCCTTGGTTGTCCTCTAGGTGGGTGATCATGTTGATGTGTCTCCTGTGCATCATGGCTCTGTGGAAAAACTTTGTGTTTCTTCCCCCTTCCTTAAGCCACTGCACTCTGGATTTTTGCTTCCATAAGATTTCCTCCTGCTTCTTTCGCTCCTCTAAATGTGCCTGAAGCTGTTCCTCTTCCTTCATGAGTTATGCAGTTCTAGATCCCGAGATGAAGATTTCTTGAATCTCCTCCAGCCTGCCTTCTATGGTTCGTATGATTTGTAGTATGTTTCCAAAGCTATTTTTGTTCCACTGCTTTAGTTTTTGCTTGAAGTTTTTTAATCGTTGCTGAAACTTGTACATGCATGATCCATGTTCTACTTCCGCTTGTTCCCACCAGGATTTGGCTAGTCTTTTGAAGTCTGGGTGTGATAACCAAAAATTTTCAAAACGGAAAGGCTTGTATCTGGGAGGCTTCCCCAAGGCTAACTGCAGAGCTAGGGGCCAATGATCCGAGCCTGCTTTTGGTAGTATCAGGCTCTCCAATTGGGAGCCAGCTTCCATGAGTTCTTCCGTTACCAGAAAGAGGTCTAGTCAACAGGCAATGTGCTGAGTGCCTGATCTACGGTTAGACCAAGTGAAGATGTCGTTGTTGTTTTCTATGTCAATTAATTTTAGATGATCAATGAGGGCTTTGAACTTACCACTGTCTTGTTCAAGTCTTTTGATACCGCCATATTTTTCCTCCAGCATCAGGATCATGTTGAAGTCGCCTCCTATGATCCAATTTGGGGTGGTTGTCAGGGATTTGATCAGCTCGAGCCGCTCCATGAATTTATCTTTGTCCTAGCTCCCTTGAGGGCCGTAGACATTTGTGATGGCGCCTTCCTGGTTCGTGCCCATGACCATGAAATGAGCAGTTATTGTGCCTGTTGTTGTAAAGGGTTTGCTAAGTGTCACATTGGAGGGATTCCATATGATGGCAACGCCCCCAGAGGCCCCGATGGAGTTTGTTGTTATGGAAGTGCAGTCTCGCGATATGCGCTGAAAAATTGTATCCGCCTCTGCTCCCCTACATTTGGTTTCTTGGAGCAGCAGTATGTCTGGTTTCTCTGTCATGATGCAGTCTCGGAGGATCCGTTGCTTGGATCTGACGTTTATTCCTCTTATGTTCCAGGTAATAATCTTCATCATTAAGAAGGGGGTGATGAGTGGAGGTATCCCTCCGAGAGCTTGTGTATCTGCCAAGAGTTTATCATGAGATTTCTTGCTTCCTTGATCAGTTGGTGCGTTGTCTTCCTTCCCCTTCTCTTGTTTTCACGGAGGACTTTTTTGGAGCCAGAGTTCTGATCCATTGCTATGCCCAGGCGAGTTGTGGACCCTGCTGAGGAGTTGAGAAAGACCTTGTGTACCTTGCGTAATTGATCTTCTGGGAGGGACTGCAGGTTCTTCTGTTTTAGAGCTTCCTCCAGCTTCTCCAGGTCTATACCTGCCAGCTCTCGATCATCCAGCAGCATCGGTGTATCCCCATCGCCATCTCCTTTTTCCTCTAGGTGGGCTTCATCATTGTGAGGGGAGGGGTTGGGCTGTGTGCGTTGCCCTTGCGACTGTTGGGGATTTTTGTGCGGATCCTGCACTGCCTCCTCTTCTCGTAGTTTCTCTAGAATCTCGTAAGATTTCTTGATGGCTATACTTTACTTGGGATCTGAAGTCAACTTCTTTGGTGGATTTCTCCTTTTCGATGTGACTGTGGTGAAGCCATCCTTCTGCATGGTGTCGTGTGCTTTTGTGGCTAGCTTGATGAGAGGGCAGTCCCGGTAGAGGTGTCCATGCTCGTGGCATCTTCGGCATCTGAATGGTATATGTTCATAGTCCAGAGTTTGTTGCTAGTCCTCATCCTGGTATTCAAGGGTTACTGTACCAGGGAGTGCTTTGGATATGTTCATATACACACAGATCCTGGCATACGAGGTGTACTTTCGCTGCCTTGTTGCTTCTGACATCTTTACATATTGCCCCACGGTGTTTCCTATTCCCATTAGGATCTCTTCCAGCCAGAACTCCTGTGGCAGGGAGTAAAGACATATCCAGACTGGAGCCATGTTGAAATCCTCCTTGTCCGGGCTGAATCTTTCGGTCCAGAAGCGGAGAAACAGCCCTGCCGAATTGAAGAAATATGGCCCATTTTCGAAGATTTTGTCTTTGTCCTCCAGGTTGTAAAAAATGATTGTGAAGAAGCCCTTGCAGATGAGTTGAAGCTCGTAGTCCCCTTTGGGGTTCCACCAGTGCTTTATCCATTTGTTCAGGTCTCTTTCTGCCGGCCATAGCCCTAAAAATTTGCCAATCAGTGCGTGCTCCCTCATGAACTGTGTGTGCTCTCCCACCCAGGTTGAGCTAATAATATATCTTGGCGTCTTCTCCATTTGCGGGATGCATTTCCCCGGCTCCCAGTTTCGAGGTTTCTTCGGCTGAGAGGTCCCTGCGTCTGTCTCCATGTCCGCTTTGAGTCCTTTCTCCCGGGCGAGGATCTGCTCTCGGATTTGCGGCGACGGCTCGAAGGTGGGTCGTATTACTCTGGTTCCAGCCCTTTCGTTAGCCGTGACATTGCGATATGAGGGGGGTTTCCCCCCCTCCTCTGCGCCCATACTCCCGTGACAGTGGGGGGCAACGGTTGAGGACAGGCGTTGGTGGATGTTCTTGCTAGTGTTGCTTGGGTGGTGCTCGGCCTTCGTTCTTACGCGGGTTTAGGGTTTCTGCAGACTCATACCGTTCATCATCATCAAGATTTCATTTTCTTGAGCTAGTATTAAGTGGCAATGATAATACTATATATACAGCTTGTTGTGCAGACATTTTTTACTAGTTTAGCAAAGATTTTCCAAGTCTTGTAATTGTTTCTATGACATCAACATCCCTTTTTTGAGAATCATTCCTTATACGTTTAAACATTGACGTCATTATTTTGTCATATATGAACTACAATATATAGCTGCGGCATATGAGTCAAGTACAAATTAAGCATCAATATTTGCATTCCAAATCATTGGCATATTCCAAGAAAATTTATTATTCCATATGTCTATTGGTTTCCTTTCCAATAAAATTGTTGTTCGATTTAGACTACATTGAATTGTATGGATGTAGTCATTCTCTGTTATACCTAATTTGTCCAAGAAACTATCAAATGTATATGTTTCATCACAATTCATAGTTTCTAGGGTATCAAATATCAATTTCACATTTTTTTCGTAATTTCATTGTCAAATTTCATAGGTTCAAGTATTTTTGTTTTTCTCATTGGTGGAATGGGGAAATTGAACCTACAATGCATGTTTTTTTTTTCTTACAAGTTCTTGTATGATGATGGTGTTGAATACTTTTGAGATTGGTTGGGAGTATTTTTGAGTCACAGGACAAGTACTGGTCCACAAAGCTTTCAATTTCAATGTTTGTATTTGTTCCATATATGGGTGCATTGTTTATCCATAGCAATCCATGTTCATGTTGAGTTCCTTAATTCTAAAACTGTGTTACAAAGAAATAGTCATTCACTTCACCAAAGTATTTAGATTCATGAAAAACTGATTGACGTAGAGAATTTATTCTATTTTTGTAGTATCGTACACATGTTACAAGGTCATTTTTTATTAAGTTGTCAACATCATTTTCTTCAATTTCATTTTCAGTTGAGTTTTTTTTTCTCTCGTCTTATTTGTTGTAATGCTTTTACTAATGGCTGCCAATGATGCTCAACACTACTTAAGGACACAAAGAAATTTGGTGGACCTAATTTTCGAATCATTGCATACAAGTTCTTACGCAAATGTAAAAAATAGTCTGGTGATGTATGTATTCTTTTAAGATCCATGTAACCAATGTTTGATTTAAGAATGCGATCTAAATTTGGTTTTGTCTTAACATCTTTTGCTACAAGTTTATTTCCTTTTAATTGTCCTTATCCGAATCCAAATGTAATTAAACACTTGGTTAAGGATAATTCCTACTTCCTTGTAGAATACATTCGTTATATGATAGGCAAAGTCACGATCTTCATGCAAGACTTCCCATGGAACGATTTTTTGATATGTAATTTTTTTTGTAATTTCATCTGATCATTTGTCTCCATAAAACAATGTAGGGAAACTCATTTCCTCCGAATATTTATCTCTAAATATGTCCAATGGCATATAACCTTCACCGGGAACAATGTTTATTTGCCTATTTTGAAGATCATAAATACTATATGAATCACTAAATCCATGTAGTAGAGTCTTTGTGACCAGTTCTTCATAATGATCATAGTTATCGTCATTGCTTTCGATATCTGTTTCAGTTGCAAATGCATCTTCTTTTTGATTAAATATGTGTTTCCAGATCTCATTTATTGTGAAATTCTCCATTTTATAAAGCATTGTTTTGCATAATCGTTTTAGTGCCTTCATGACTTTGTGAACACAGATTTTTCCAACATCATAAGCACTTTTAAAGACTATATGTTTTTTATTGCTATAGCCATCGTATCAGATTCATTTTTGTTACAAGGAAGTGCACATTGAATTCAAGATGTATCAACAGGTACATTGATTACTCCACCATTCAATCTTAATTGTCGTTTTCTATACCTTTTCCCTAGTTCTCATATTTTTAAAAATGGTAATCTTAGTGCTATCAATCTTTCTTCCAATTCATATAATTCTTTCAGTCTCCGTATTCTTTTATTTCGTCTAATCTATTATGGAACTACAAATTTGATAGTCTTGTCATGGTCTAATGACTTTTTACATTTTTTGCATATGTACCTAGTTTTTGTAGAATTATTTAAGTGTCTTTGTATGACATCTTTTCTAAAATGAGTTTGATTGCATATGACACAATCATAAATAGGCGCATCTTGTATTTTTTTTTTTTATTGTTGTTCAACCTCTGTTTCAAATATGAGATCTATGTTTCTATTATGATCTTGTATTCTTTTGCGTTTTGTCTTTTTTCTTTTTTCTAGATTTGTTTGTTCAAGATCCCTATTTCTGTTCTATTTTTTGAGTTGATGTAATGATAAATATTTCTTTTTATTTTTTTCTACATTTGACTATTCAAGATCCTTATTCCTAAAAAAAAAATTTGAGTTCATGCAATGATAAACATGGTTTCTTGTTCGTATTGATTAGTTTTCTATTAAGCTTTATGGTCTCTTCATCTATGCCTATGTTTTCAAAGTCATATATTCTTTTTTTGTCATCTTTGCATAGGCTAGCTATCTTTGTATCATTCTCTATTGTATTTTGTTGCACGATGAAATTGTTTCTAATAAGAGTTTTGACCCTACGTAGAGATTGAATTTTTTTATTTTTTAAGGGTATGTTTGGAAACAATTTTGGATCTATGTCAAGATGTCTTCGTATTTCTTCCAAAGGTTTAAAATGCAAATGATTTATGTTTGCTTCATATTGCATAATGTGAAATACCTTTGGGTATTTGTTGGAAGAAGAGAATTTAGTTAAAACAATGGACGTCTTATCATACCATATGTATATATCTATATTCAAGATATAGCAGATCCAATCATAAACAAAATGGTCTCCATCTACATTTCCTTCTTCATATGGTAGTGCCAATTGTACAATGTAGTGTTGTCAATCTACTAAGTCAATGATTTGTCTCATTGCATGCTTGTTCATGAATTTTTCTATGCATGTTAGTGCGAAACAATCATTATTCATTATTGCATTGCAAAAAGTCTATGCAATTATGCGTCATAGGTATGACACATCATATTCATTTTGTTTCAAATGAAATATCGTTTCAAAACAACTTTCACCATAAATACTCTTGAATCCAAATACTCTGTTAAATCCATTTTCTTCATGCTCTCTTGTACTTGTATCCATTGATGTTTATTCTTCATATCATAATGGATTTGTTATATGTTCATGATGAAATGATGTTGAAATTCTTTTCTTGCATAAAAGCGGTTCAAAATGTCGAGCAATTGGATTCTCATCATGAAACAATATAGTGTAAGTTTGCTTAGGTTTGAATTAAAATGCAAATAACTTTTCATTTGTGTCTTTGACCAAAGTCTTATTGGGACTTTTAGCCAATTTGATAACCAATGTATGAAAAATATGTCTCCCCATAGTCCTCTTTGCTCAAGAATTATAAGAGTTGAAGTTGATTTTGACATTTTTTCCAAATAAAAATTTGGATCATCGATAGTATGCATTTCCATTAACGATTTTGTGTTCAATTCATTTCGATAAAATAATATTTCTTCAGCGTCATGTTTTCACAAACAATTTTTGAAATATTGTGTTGTTCCTTCTCGTAATTCTATCAATTTGTATCTAAAATGCAATAGGACATGTATAGTATCGAATAGACAATCTCCTATAGCATATGCAAAATTGTTTAAGCGAAATAGATGATGTTGTTCTGGAATTGCGTCTATGTCATTTTTCATGGGTAACATAGATTTTTCCATTGATCCAATATTAACTAAAGTTTGAAGATGTTCTAATTCTTTGTCTTGTATCAATTCCTCATGAAAAAAATACAGACATTCCTTAATGAGATCCTGCAGCAAAGAAACATGAACAATAAGGAAATGCAAATTGCATTTATTGTAACTATGTTAATTTTATAATTCCTAACCAAATTAACTTTCGATAGTTAATAATTGTATATGATCAATGCATTATTCTTTAGACTCTACACATATTCAATTAGTATGGTCTTGATCAATGTTCAGGGTTGATTAATCTATTATAGTATAATTCGATTAAATGTGAATAGTAGCTACCGAACACTTATAGATACTAGTTAAAGCTACTTGCACATGGCCCACACTAGGACACAAAAAATCGTCAAGAGAAAAGCATTCCTATATCCATAAGTACATTGTAAGAAGACTAGCATCATAATTAATAACTTCCACATGATAAATGATACTAGGGATTTTACTTCCACATGGCCTATAGGGATCACCAACCCAAATCTACCTAATGGTTTTTTTAGGTAGATAATATCTATATACATAATAAATAGTTGCATACCCCCTAAACTCTTTGCATTCATTCTAGGAAGGTAAACCCTAGAGTAGGTCCCCTCATCTTTCTAGATTTGACACTAAACAATGGATTGGAGGTCAAAGTGTGTAGTGTTGGTTACGAGGAACAACATTATCATGAAGAATGGATGTTAATGGAAGAATTGTTAGAACTCCAATTATGATTCTTGTTTTTAACTTGGTGCTCTCATCTTCGAAAGTGTATGAGTTCATGAGGTCAGGAACTACAAATTTTGGGTCTCCTTTCGAGACTAAATCATGTTCAGGGCGAAACAGGGAAACCACTAATGAGAGGGAATAACTACAATTCCAATATCGACTACTGTTTTTATATGTATGTTAATACTCGTATCTAATTATCGTGTCATGAAATTTTATCTATGGAATATTGGACTTGTTTAATAGAATACCCAATCTGAGTCTGGAAACCTTGTACAAGAAAGAGTAGTTCTCTCAGGTTTCGAAGTCGTGGGAGTTCGAAGCTCCGAGAGGTTGAATCTCGTGATTCAAGCTCAGAAAGGACAGCGAGTCCAATTATCGAAAGAGAATACCCCATTATTTGGTAGACGAACGGTCGGAATCCTTTTGGAATTACCCCAGATCGATCAAGACCGACGGATCTAGAGGAGGAGCGCAGGTGTTAACACCTCAACCCCTTCAGCCTTCACAAGTAGCGATGGGATCCAGGACCGTAGATCCAAGGATCTGTCGGAGCTCTATTGACCGTCGATCTTAACCTTTGCATAGGCAGGAGAGTGGACTCGACAAACGTCCTGAAAGTCTCGAAGTATTCAGAACCATCCATCAGCGTTTCGGCACCCAGGAAACCAAAGGGCAAGACCCCTCGTTTTCACAAGTCGCGAAATCCTGGTATACGAAACCTCGAATCGGTTTAACATGAATAAGTTTCGGTGTTTCGGCACCTGGGAAACCAAAGGGCAAGACCCCTCATTTTCGCAAGTCGTGAAATCTCGGTATACGAAACCCCGAATCGGTTTAGCGTGAATAAGTTTCGGCACCCGGGAAACCAAAGCGCAAGACCCCTCATTTTCGCAAGTCGCAAAATTCCAGTATACGAAACCCCGAATCGGTTTAGCGTGAATAAGTTTCGGCATTTTGGCACCTGGGAAACCAAAGGGCAAGACCCCTCATTTTCGCAAGTTGCAAAATCCTGGTATACGAAACCCCAAATTGGTTTAGTGTGAATAACTTGCGGCGTTTCGGCATCCGGGAAAACCAGAGGGCAAGACCCCTTGTCTTCGCAAGTCGCGAAATCCTGGTATACGAAACCCCGACACGCTCTGTGGATGAGCCCTAGGTCATAGGACAGGGTCATGTGGTAGAAGGAGGAGGTAGGCACTAGCAGTTAATCAAGGGTCTAAACTCGAGAATCGACATTTCGGGTCCCGAAAGGATTTGGACCGTCCATTTGTAGTGAACGCGTGGCGAAGATCTAAAGCCACTAGGGTTTTGGACATTGGAGGAATAGGAGTGAAGACCCCGCCAGAAATCCCGAAAGGTAGAATGTCGGATTTAATCTGGGCCATTGATCAAGTCGACGATTTGGACCATAGATCTGGATGATACCGGGCTTTCGGGTGTCGGGGATTGAAGGAACAAGGGTTCCTTGCAACAGGAATCTCGAAAGTCGAGTTTTGGTAGTGCCATTTGGTGTTAGCATGTGTTCACTGAGGAGCTCGTTAACCCCATTTCGGGTTTCGACATTTCAAGGGACAGGGAGCCGGGGAGAGCTCACACACATAAATCCCGAAACGCGAAAGTTGGAAGCGCCTTTTTGGTAAGGCCTGTGGTCATAGCCAACGATCACATGGAGGAGGTTAAGGGAAGGGATGGTCTGCGCTAGGCCTCATAGAAATTTGGGGATTCTGTCCCTCGAAGAAAAGACGAAAAATCTAGGTTGTCGTAGTGGGTATGTGACAGCAGTCAACTGCTGGACATATTTCACCTATTTGTCTAAACAAAAGTAAATCAGGGGGCAGGAAAAGCATTTCCACCAGCTAAGGCAATAAGGTCAACCATAAATATATCACCTGATTGTTTAAAAGGATGGGAAAAGAGGTTGCTTACTTTTAAACAAGGAATTGACAATATAAAAAAAATTGAATCCAAGAGTCTGAAAATGAAGCTCGTAACATTGTTATTTCCATCAACTCCATCATATGGAAATAATTTGTGCTCCTATCTTAAGCTTATCGGTGATGCCCAACTTAAGATGCTCATTGCTTTAGAAGTGTTGGGTTGCAATAAAAAACATTTGGGTGATGCCCCTAAAACTGGAGGATTTACTTTATATTTCTGATTCGAAAAATCACAAAGAAATTCTAGAATTGGGGAAATATTTTGGTGGAAGTAGAAAAGCTTAGCAGTCTTCATCTTCTTCTTCAACTGGTGAGAATGAATTCGAGTTTGAGATGTTGAAGGATCTTATAGGAACGATTGTTTTAAGCTTTTATGGAACAAAAGGCAATAAACATCAAACTTCTCTAGCGAACTGAAATTTTGGATTGCCTGAATAGAAAGATGGTAAATGGTAAATTTGCACAATGATATTTTTCTACAACAAGTAAAGTTTTCATGGTCATTTTGTTTCAAAGCAACCATTTCTATGGAATGGTAAATATTATATCTTTTTTATTTTTAACATTTATCATACTGATATAAGTTTTTCAAGTCAACAAACCAAATACCAAGCAAAATGTTTCAAGGTGTTGACTCTTTTTTGTGTATATATATGCTAAATGCTTTGGGGACTGGGGGATGGGAACATAATAATGCTTTTAGAAAGCATCTTCTGATGAAACATCCATCCTTTTCAGGTGGCCATTGTTGACTAACTAGTTGTTTTCAAGAGTTGTTATGTTTGTAACAACTTTAAGTTCCATGTTATCTTCTAGAGTTGTTATGCTTGTAGTAGAATGGTGTCTTGCCACTTGAGCACCAATTGAGCAAGTTCACCAATCAAATGGAAGGAAGCTAAATAGTTTCTTGATTACTCTCCTACATTCTCTTAAAGTCCTCTCCTACATTCTCTTAAAGTACTCGCTCTAGAAATAAGCATTCAGAGATGAAAGGATTGCATTAATCAATTTTAGGAATTGAATTAGTTTCGGAGATGTTAAAAGTAGGCCACCTGTGAGTACTTAATTTACCCCTTTGCACAAGGGTGAGGCAGGGAAGCTTGATTGAGTGTGATGATCTTTTGATCTTGAAATAGTTGAGGGGGAATATGATATCCGGGATCCAGAACCAACCCCAATTCGTTATTCTGAAACGAATATTATTCGTTATTCTGAAGCTTGCAACATTAATTACGTTGTAATAACCTGACCTATCGACACCCAGACCAAATAATGTTAGTGGGAATTAATGACCTAGCACATAAAAGAACTTGCTGGAAATAGATCCCTCGCGCGATTGAGCAATGGAACTTTGAAATGTGTTAAACCCAACTGTGTTTCGCCATCAAAATAGGGGAAGAACAGGAACCTCATTTAGGTAGGGCCTATTTTTAGGGGCCTCTAATATGCCTGCTCTTTCAACAAAATGTGAGGAATCAGAGGAATTCATCCATGCAGTGGATGAGCTCCGTGGGGTTTTAGTAGATGCAGATGAGTTAAAGAATGGGATGGATTTCAACAAAATCTGTTCTTCCTCTCAAGAACACAGACAAATGAATTATCCTCTTTAACCTACTTACTCAATCTTACTTTATATGTAAGACAATTGAATTTTGACGTAAGCAGAGGGCACTAACTTTATATGTAAAATAGTTGAATTTTGAAGTAAGCACTACTGTTATCTTTTATATATAAAGGATTAACAAGGGGTGGAAAATATGCATAATGTAAGTTGTCATCATTACCCCTATGAAAACTTTTTCAAAAGTCCTTTTTCCATTTCATTCTCGTAAGGGAAGGACTAACTACTTGCATTATGGAGTCAAATTAAATGAAAATTGATTGGTGGAAAAGGCAATGGCCAATGATAATAGATGCCATGTTGGGAACTCATAACATATGCCATGTTGTAGATCTATATTGGTTTAATTGCAGAGAGGTGTAAAGTTATTGTTCGCTATTGCAGAAAGATTATCTATATTAGATTATGTTGCAGGGAGTGGAAAGTTATAATTAAGTATTACAGAAAGAAAGGGAGAACTAATAGGAAAATATGGCCATGGAGGATGGTGAAAGAATCAGAGTTAGTGGAACCGGTTATTTTTGCAGAAGGTTAGTGAAGGCCAGCCTTGCTCTTGGCCATGAAACCTATGTCTTGTATCGTTCCCATGAAGCCTCTGATATCAACAAAGTGGAGACTCTTATTTCCTTCAAATCTAAAGGAGCACACCTGGTAGAGGCTTCGATTGACACTTTCTCTATAGAAACACTTTGAATCCGTAGTTTTGACTTTCAAAGTGAGATTCCCCTCACTAGGACTTCAAGAATCCTAAACCTCCTTTTTAAATGAAAATGTGGTTCAATATTTTTGTTAAATAATTTGTTGATATTCTTTATGAGAAAATACATTTACTTTGTTACAATGAAGAGATTATTTAATTTATTATACATTTACTTTGTTACAATTAATGAATTATTTAATTTATTGATTATCTTAGAGAATTTACCATTTAATTCATTTACTTTGTTATAATGAATGAATTATTTAATTTATTGATTACTTTAGAGAATTTATCATTCAATTCATCGGTTGTTTTAGAGACATTATGTATGACATATGAATTATAAGTTAAAGTAATAAAAATTGAAGAAAATTGCATTGTGATGGGTGCAGAGGGTTTGAGAGAGGGCCAGTTGAAGGTGATCGAGGCCATTAAAGAGGTAGGAACCATCAAGCTCTTTCTTCCTTATCAGTTTGGGATGGATCTGGACAGAATGAAGCACACCATCTACCCAGGCAACGAGGTTTTCTCTGATAAATGAGCCATGAGACGCGCCATTGAAGCAGCGGGGATTCCATATACTTATGTAAAATAACCCACAACTTTTTGCAAGGAAAGTGCTATGATACCACTTGTAAGGTACCAGATCTATTATAATAGCCAAAAACATAAATACTGCAGAGAATAACAGCGGAACAATATAATATATGAAACCACAACACCAAAATAATATCTTTATTGATAGGAAACAATGTTCACTTGCCTCTTCGAGGGGGAAACCTCCAGTAGAGTAGCGCTCTATTACAATAAATCTCAATACAAAACTTCTTATGACTCCTACTCGTATTTATACTTATTCTATCTTCTAAAGATCATTCTAGAGGAAGATCCTTCTAGAAGCGGAATCTTCTATTAGGTCTTGTTACATTGACTTATTCCAATTTATTAAATAGGCCTTATTAACTAATGTCGACCTTTATTACATGGAAATATATTATTCTATCTACGTGAGGGGTTAGGGAGGTTAGGTCCCTAACAAAATATAATATAAATCCGCATAGTTTGGCACTACATCATTTATTGTGTGCAGAAGAATCTAAAACTTTTATTATTATGTTTTACTCTCACCTATTAACTCAACATTAACTCTAAAAATTATCATTAATGAGATAATATAGATTAGTCTTCATAAGATCACACCTTTAACTTAGTGATAACATGACATATGCTTTTACTATTTTATTATTTTCTTTAAGAGGCCAATTTTGGACTCAATTTTTCTCTTTATCTATACATGTAATGTATCGTAGTGACTTTTCACTAAGTCACTTAGCCAAATCATTTATCATGCTTGAATGCACAAAATGTTGCCTCTTAATAATACTTCTAGCTAGCCAAGGATAATCATTATAAACCAGATCTAATATAGGTGTTAGAATCCCAAAGGCACCTAATACCAATGTTGATCATAAAAATGTATCAAGGGTCATTTTTTTGACAAAGTATCTACAACAACCTTAGGCACTTTGAAGAAAAATACTCAATTAGCTTGATGAAAGTGGAAAAGTGAAAACAACACATCATTCCATATGTTCCAAAAAAAAAACCTACTTATTGACTATGAAATTATTAATCACATAACTTAACCTTTGTGATAAGAGTACCAAGGATCATCAATAGTATTATAAAACACATTAACCAAAGATCATCCATGGAATTATATATATCAGTTATGAGTGTCATATATGTGGAAAATTTCATTTGAAGATAGGGATTCTACTCTCAATCAATGAAAAGGATATCAAATGATAGGGAAGTGAGAACCATGAAGGCATCATGTCTTTATCCAATTTTCACATCAAATTACTAGGAATTGAGATCCATACACTTATTGTCAAGTGTCCCTATGAGAGAAACTCATTCTTATCAAAATTCCTTAGTTGTGTAAATGAAATTTTATGCTAATGATTTACAATGCACCTTTATTTATATATATCCATACAAAATCTCTCTACATATCTCTAAATATCACTATGTGTATATATGTGTGTGAATTAGAAGATACAATACAATTCAAAACCCTAAAAATAAGATTTAATAAGCTTGCCCCACTAAAACTCACTTATATTGAATATCTTGAGTGATGATGATTCTCTTGTTGTGAGAGGTCTTGAGATTTGAATATGGAATGCTCCCTAAATTTTGACTAATAATTTATTCACAATGCTCTAAATCTCAACTTCCTTTACATAATATTTCATTTATAATTCATATGATTCATAAACATAAATAACATAATTAAATTTAATGAACATCTCAAGGAAAATCCATAAATAAATACATTCAAATCTATAACACTATAAATTATTACATAATATTTCATTTATAATTCATATTATTCATAAACATAAATAGCATAATTAAATTTAATGAACATCTCAAAGAAAATCCATAAATAAATACATTATATCTATAACATTATAAACTATTGTGAAAAAAAATAAAAAAATAA
>ML781350.1:269074-289656 GCA_009831015.1 Picea engelmannii | reverse complement strand
AATTTTCAAAACATGAAATATATGATAGACGTGAAAGTTTACATTTTTCTCTTCGCAAAATAATATTACTTCATATTAAAATGTTGAAATTAGAGATAATATAAACAAACAACATCAAATTTGAGTCTATCTAGTGAGCACCCACATTTGAGTGAATAGTGAATAACATATTTCCAAGTGGCAGATGCGGAAACAATTGTGTGAAATAAGAGAGTCGCCAGATAGATAAACAACCAACGCAATTTACTTTATGTGGTATTCGAACAAATATTCCGGCTTTTAAATGTTGTCATTTTGATGTAAATGGTATTAAATTTGATTCCTTTCTTGGAAATTTATCGCATGAAAAACTAACACATGTAGCAGCATATCCAACCGTAATAATTATAGATGGTCATTTTGTATTCCAAATCAACCCAGAGTATAAAGATGAAATGTTTGGTTGGAAAGGCTAGATTTAAGTTTAAAGTTGGTTTGAAGGTTACCTCTAGGTTTTCCTCTCACAGCCAAGGAAAATTATGGAGTGATAACATTTTGGCACCATTGTTGGGGACCGAAGGTTTATTTCCCCCGGAGAAGAATGATAAATGTTTCAGATCTGATTTCTGACGGTGAACAGAAATCAAACGCACAAGGTGGATAAATCATTCACCTAGCGACTCCAATCAAGCTTCAACCAGATTCAGAGACTCCACTGGAAGACAAGCCTTGCCAATAGAAAAATGGAAGGACGGTACAGGAAAGTCAGGTACTCAAGCTTGAGTTTCCTCCAATACATAATATTCTTTATTCTTAATTATTTCTTGTCTTTTCCTGAAATTATCAAAAGGATTTTCCACTTTCCGTTGCATTCAAATGAATACCACAAATATGTACTTGTATATCCTTCATTCCAAATTGTAAATATCCATTTTTTGTGTATAACTAAGCTTGAACAAGTTCCATATGATGCCCATGATCTATTTTGTAAGCCTTATGAAAACAAAGCCGATATACCATCTCCTATACCTAATTCTACACCTTCCAAGATTCAAGAGAGATATATACCAATGAAATTACCTTATATCCTCTATGACTTTCATCCAAAGCATTATAAATACCTTTCTATGTTTGATGGGGAACCTAATAACCTTACATTTGAAAAAAAAATGTCCAATATTTGAGCATTTCATTGACCTTTTAGAGATTGAGCATGATGATGTATGTATGAGAGCCTTTTCTCAGTCACTATAGGGAAATGCAAAGGAATGGTTCAGGCATTTGCATCCTGAGTCCATCGACTCATGGGAGGAATTTAAGGATGTTTTTTTGAAGTTTTGGGGTAAAAGAAAGTCACGGGATCTGTAACGACCCCTTTGTTACGACTTTAAGCGAAGCAGAAGGTGCAATTTTTTTTTTAAACAGGACGAAAACAATGATTACAGCTAAACAACACATCTGACGACGAGCACTATGCCCACAGAACAAGAAACATACAACTATGACTCCACGCACTGGCACAAGAGAAACTGAGTGAAACATGCGTAAAACAACAAGGAGAAATGACTACCCGCTTGATGCAAACATGACCATGTCTACAAGTTAAGGGATAACATCCCCCTCCTGACACAATGGCCTTGACGACCAATGACTAGAACCTCAAGGCACACGAACCAAACGCATGAAAGCGTTCAACCCAAACGCCAATAGCAAACTTACAATGATCAACAACACCCACACGGAAAGCACAAACATTGGCCAAGTTATCCTTCGCCTCTATCCCTTAGGGCGCACAATGATCCCCTCATCAGGAATCGGGTTGTCCCTAGGTGATAGCCACGGCTATAACCTTGGCACTACATAACCTATATGGAACAAGGACTCTAGATGAAACCCACTTTCTAGGAGTCGAGTTACTGACAAGAGGACTACACCCATACCCCAAGCAACAGATCGACAAGATGCAAGATGACGTCATTCGAAGAAAGCGCAAGCTAAAACACGACTTCGCCAACAACCCAACCATTAATCAAGTCTAAATTAGTCAAGAATTACAATCTATTTTAACATTAATTACAAATCTAATTAGCAACTCTAAATTGCAAATTAGTCATTAATTTACAATCTAAATTAACATTAAATACAATTCAAATTTAGCAAGTCTAATTTACAATTAGTCATTAATTTACAATCTAATTTAACATTAAATACAATTCAAATTTAGCAAGTCTAATTTACAAATTAGTCAATAATTACAATCTAATTTAACAAGTCTAATTTAATCAATACTAAAACTATAAACAATCGATGTCACACTAAATTAACCATAACCATAACCATAGTCTAAAATAATCACTTAACCAACGTTAACCGGTCTAAATCAACAATCTTAACACTATATAATAACATTGATGATATCCACATGTTGCCTAGTCAAATCCGCATAGAAAAATGCTAAAAACGTTGCCCAATACACATCGTTACACTGTACCTACGTTGTACATTAACCTGTAAATTTTGATTGTAATGATCAGTTACAATTTGACTGTACTTCGCTTTCTAAGAAAGCTATCTTATAATCATAAATTTAAAAGGGCGTTGACACTAGAGTTCGTTGATCTATCATCGTTGTCTTTAAGGGAATTAATTTTGTCTATTCAAAATGAAGAGGTTGTCTATTAACAAGTTTGGTTGTTAATTAAATGCATGATAGTCGAGTTTAATATGCCATCCATCGCAAAGTGATAAAAACATAGAGATTATAAAAAAAAACGTAGATTGTATAAGCACAGTCTATATAGATTATACAGAGATCATTAAAATGCAGATTGCGCTGAGCTAAATCACACGAAAACGCATACAAGGTAGATTGCATTGAGATAAAAAAAATTTCACCGTGGTAGTAAATGAATGGTTGGAATGCATTGATAGGAATTGCAACATATAAAGAAAAAAAAATGCAGGCTCATCTTACGGTAAAAAAGCATTTGAGCTCAGGTAAAAACACAATCAAACTCGAGATAAAAACGCATTCCATCTTAGAGTAAAACGCATTTAAGCTGAGGGTAAAACACCATCCATCTCAAGATAAAACGCACTTCATCCTACTGTAAAAACATATTTAAGCTCAGGGTAAAAAACACAATCCGTCTCAAGATAAAAACACACTTCATCCTACTGTAAAAACGTATTTAAACTCATATTTAACTCAGGGTAAAAAAACACAATCCGTCTCAAGATAAAAAAGCACTTCTTCCTACTGTAAAAACATATTTAACTCAGGGTAAAAACACAATCCGTCTCAAGATAAAAACACATTCATCATCCTACTGTAAAAACGTATTTAATCTCAGGGTAAAAACACAATTCATATCAAGATAAAAACGCATTCATCATTTCATCCCAACGTAGAGGCATGCATTCATTGTCAATCAAGGTATGGACTCGTTGTCTATTAATGAAATAAAATTCGAGGTAATGTTGTTTATTAATTACGAAATTCCTGGTATATATTAATGTTGTCCATTAAATATTGATGTCTTCAAAATGCAAGTGTCGTCTTTTAAATAAATTGCTGCCAATAACCAGTAAATTCACTAACCCATGATATTGTTGATCCATTAATACATAACAAATATGTAGACATATCAAGAAACACCCTCGTGCAATTAAAATACACTGTCATAAAACACAGTACAAAATAACTTATAAACTGTCATTCGAGTGGGAAAATACGCAAGCTGAATTATCTTCAAATAAATTAAAGTGCAGAGATAAAATCGTAGGACAGAGGTGTAAAAAACATAAGGTAAATTCGCAGAGTAAAGGCAGACCAAAAGTATAAAACCACACCGTAATTTCGCCAGGAGAATCATTAAAAACGCAGACTTAAATTATTGCTAGGAAGGGTATTAAAAACGAAGATTTACTTCACCAGGAATGCACCAAAATGTAGGGATCAACGTAGCGTATCATAAGCAGTTCGTTGTGGGAAAGGAAAAAAAATCACAGAGGTAATCGATCGCAACAAGGCGCAAGACAATCACTCAACCAGGAACAATCAACAGGGGTAGACGGCTGGGCAAAAACATCCTTCGCTCATCATCCATGCACAAAAAAGTAGGGCATTAGGATCTATAGGTCTATTAACACCGAAGAGACGACCGTCGATCTGCTCCTAGCCGACTGCTCAGGCGTGGACTGAGGAACTAGGGATGAGGACGAAGTACAAAGCACTAACTCTTCACAAAACAATCAATAAAACCAATAGGACAGTCACAACATTCAAGGATCGCATGCCAAGGGAATCAAGTCAAGCAACGAGCTTAAGGCTATGGGGAAATTTAAGTTCTCGATTAAAATTCTAAGTCAAACACTTTCTTCACACAATTAAAAGTACATAAACGAAACTGTAAGGTCAATAGTAATCTACCATGCAAAATAAAAGCACGCGTACCGTAGCCCAATTCGTCCTCTCCGATTCATTGCCCCGCATGTTTCGTGCAACTCTCGCTTTCCAACCGATGAGACTTCATCGGTACCTCCCATCCAACGCTTGGGGTACTTTTCTTCCCCCTTAGCCCCTCAAGTTGCAAAGGGGCCACGCACACTAAACCAGAGAACAACTAGCTCCCAGCTCGCCTCGCAAGGCCGAGCTACCACTCCTCATCGAGTTGGGTATCCCAACTCCCACAAGCTAACTTCGTCAAGTCTAAATTTTGCAGCGTAACGTTACACATAACATAAGAGATCCATCCTCCTCCTTCTCCCTCCTTTATATAGAGTTTCTAAGTCATTTTCTTTCCCAAATTCCCATTTAATTTAATTCCCAATAATTTGATTCAGAAAAATCATCCCCGTACATGTGTCACCCATCCCCCGGCCTTCATTGCTCCAGAAATTAATTTCATTAATTATTTAATTACTCCTATTTCCCTCACCCACCTAAAAGCATTTCTAGAATCGCTCATAGGTGTCCCCATATTCCCTCACACAATTTAATGACTTACCCCTTTACTAATTTATTAGTTGATTTCAATTTAGAAAGTTCTTAAAGGCAAGATTCCTTGCCAAGTTAGTCATTATGCTTTTTCCTTATGTTTCTCTTTTCTCTTTATGTTTCCCCATTTTTCCCTTAGTTTCCTAAATCTTTTAAATTTTCCTCTTTCCCTTTTTATCTAAAACTCAAATTAGTAAGTGTAGACTTTACCCTTTTTCCTCCTTTTTCATTTTAGTAAAAATTTTAATTAGCACATGTGACAAACAATTATTTCCCTTTTAAAATTTTAAATCCCTCCATAATTTGATTTTAATAATTTAATTGATTTTCTTACCCCCTTTTTGTCACAGGTTTAATGATGATTGTTAGTATTATTTATTTATTTTTTATATATTTTTTTCTACTACAAGTATCACTTAGACTTAGATTTTATTTTCCTAGGCTGGGCGACATTTTATTAGGGAAATTGTATTAAATATTTATTATCACATTATTCGTTCTAAGGCCATCTAGGTTTATTCACTTATTAGTTAACAACGCGACGTGCCCTTCAAGACGCACAAGGTGCTCCAAGGGTGCCACTCACCTCATTTTGTTTCCCTTGTGTGATGTGCCCTTCAGGACGTACTACGTGCTCCAAGGGTGCCACTCGCCTCTTGAATGACTTGGTAGACATCAAAAACCCCTGGAGTCAATACTCCGTCAGGTGATCTTGTGGGAGACTAAGGGCCTCTAAGGAATAAGGCCCATGCCTTATTGCGTGCCCCTTAGAATCATCGTGAGCGACTGTCGCAGTCTACCCTCACGACATCGTGGGTCTTCTCAAACTAGGTAATCGTTAACCTACAGTTCGAGCCACGACAAGAGTGCTAGTGGGTTGTGGTAGGGCTGTTGTCCACACCTCTCCTTCAATGTCTCTGGTTATCGTGCGTGACCCCTCTACTCCACATGTGAGTCTGGTCGGAAAGCTATCGTTAGCTTGCATCATCAATGAATCATGTCAGAAATAATATCCATAATCATATCATCTAATCAGATGCGCAAATGTAATATATACAATAATCAAACCCCAATAGTCCACTCCCCGACTCGATCCAGAGTCCAAGGGGTTTCATCGATGCCTCTGCATCCTCGAGGTCCAAAATCCTACACACTCAGGAAAACCAATTCAATAGCACCTGTCTATGTCAATACAACAACATAACAGGTCATCAATCCATAATGCCTCATAATCATAATCAAACACCTAATAGTATAATAATCTGGATCACTTGCAAGAAAGTGTCCTCAAAGAATAAGTTCGCTTAGTGTGCGCAAGAGCGAGATGTTACATACACCCCCTTTTGGTCTAAACTTCGCCCCGAAGTTTCAAAGTATATAAGTGCCAAAATAATGTGTATCACAGTGTCAAAAGTCTATCTATCAAACAAAAATGGAAACTCCTGACGCATATCATATGCGTCCTCCTAGGTCATCGAGTGCGGACTATAGTTGTCCCATTGGACCTTGACCTGATCTACTATTCGACATCATAGTTGTCGAGTGTGATGATCCGGGATGCAGATCGACTAAGCCGTGAGCACCCCCTTGTCCGATACCTGTAAGGAACTCATGTCAATAACATGTGTAGGATCACTAGTATAATGTCTCAAAACAGATACGTGAAAAACATCATGCATACGCCTCTAAGAATCAAGCAAGGCTAGTCGATAGGCCACGAGCCTCTTTCTCTCCATAATCTCGAAAGGTCCCACAAACCTAGGAGATATTTTAGCTCCCTTTCCAAACTTGATAGAACTCTTATGTGGTTTCACCCGCAAGAAGACTCGATCGCCAACTTTGTAACTACGGTCTACACGGTGCACATCGGCATAACTCTTCTATCGATCATGTGCTTCTTTGATCCTTTGCCTTATTGTTTGCATTTGATCTTCCATCTCTTGGATCGCTTCTGGTCCCACCAGAACCCTATCCTCGAGCTGATCCCAACTCAAAGGCATCTGACATGGTCGCCCGTAAAGAAACTCAAAAGGCGCCTTAATGGTGCTTTGGTAACTGTTGTTATATGCGAATTCCACCAGTGGCAAGAATTCTTCCCAATGCTTCTATTGGTCCATCACGTACATGCGCAACATTTCTTCCAAGATTTGGTTTGTTCCTTCGGTCTGCTCATCAGTCTCCGGGTGATACGCAGTACTAGAGTTAAGTTGGGTCCCCAAGGCCTCTTGGAAACTAGTCCAAAATCGTCTGGTAAACACCGATCCTTGATTGGATATAATCCTCTTAGGCACACCATGCAGCCTCACAATCTCACTGATGAAAACTCTAGCTATGTTAGGTGCCTGATAAGTCGTATGCACTAGAATAAAATGAGCACTCTTCATCATAGTGTCGACTACCACAAAAATCGAGTCGTGTCTCCTTGTCGTCAGTGGCAATCCAACAATAAAATACATCGAAATAACTTCCCATTTGGATTCTTGAATAGCGTGTGGCTGTAGTAATCCTGTTGGATGTCTATGTTCAGCCTTTACCTGCTGACATTCTAGACATTTGGCCACATAGTTAACTATGTCTGCCTTCATTCCTTTCTAGAAGAATAAGGGCTTAAGGTCCTCCCTCCTGGGTGGGCCATGTATACTGCTCTGTGAGCCTCGTTTAGGATCAAACTCCTCAACTCGTCATTCGGTGGTACGTAAATCCGATTTTTAAATCTCAATAGTCCATCTTCGTCCAACATAAATCCTTCAAATAGTGGTACCATCATTGTGTTTTGTCCGATAAAATCCTTGACCTCTTTGTACCAGTCATCGTCCTGCTGTAAAGTTTGAATCTTTTCACATAGATTTGTCTGAAGCAGAAACACCAAAAAGATGTGTGGTCTCCGAATCAATGCATTTGCCACTCATTTCATTGTTCCTTTTATGTAAGAAATCTCGAAATTGTACTCGCTTAGCAATTCCAACCAACACCGTTGTCGCGCGTTCAGGTCGCTTTGCGTAATATGTGTTGTAGTCCAAAGTGGTTCGTCTTTAGTTCAAATTTTCGTCCAATAAGGTAGTGTCTCCAAACCTTCAAGGCATATACAATGGCTAACAACTCCAAATCGTGCGTCGCATAGTTCTCCTCATGCCTTCCCAGTTTCCTCAAGATGTAAGCAATCACTCGACCGTCTTGCATCAAGACTCCACCTAAGCCTTCCTTGGATGCATCAGTGCATACCAATAAGTCTGCGCCCATGTCAGGGACCTTTAGTATCGGTGTTATTGTCAACATCTCTTTGAGTCTCCGAAATGCTTCCACGCATTTCTTGGTCCAAAAAAACTTCTTGTTCTTCTTCTACAATTCCATGATCAGATTTTCTATCTTCGAAAATCCCTCGATGAACCATCGATAGTATCCTTCTAAACCCATGAAGCTACACACTTCTGGGACATTTGTTGGCGCGGGCCATTCCATAATAGCCTCTACCTTTGTTGGATCCACGACGATACCTTCGTCGGAGATGATATGCCCTAAGTAGTGAATCCTCGATTGATAAAACAAGCATTTGGACAACTTCCCATACAATTTATGCTCTCGCAAACACTGTAGTACCAAGCGCAAGTGCTCTTTATGCGCCTCCGTCGTCTGGGAGTAAATCAAATATCGTCAATGAATACTTGGACGAACTATTCCAAGTACTCGCGGAACACCCCGTTCATCAAACTCATAAATACTCCTAGGGCGTTTGTCAGTCCAAATGGTAAAACAGTAAAATCGTAATGCTCAAACCTCATCTTAAAGGTGGTCTCAGGGACGTCATCCTCCTTGATCCGTAACTGGTGATACCCTGATCACAAATCGATCTTTGAGAACACTGTCGCACCCTTCATCTGATCAAATAAATCATCAATCCTCGGCAACAGATATTGATTCTTGATCATTGCCTTGTTCAATTGACGGTAGTCAATGCAGAGCCTCCATGACCCATCCTTCTTTCTTATGAAGATAACAGGCGCACCCCATGGTGACACACTTGGACATATCAATCCCAGGTCTAGCAATTCCTTCAGTTGCATTCTCAACTCCTGCAACTCTGGGGTCAACATCCGATAAGGTGTTCTAGCTATCGATTCAGTCCCCCGCTTTAGGTCTATGGAAAACTCCGATTCCCTCTCTGGCGGCATCCCAGGTAACTCCTCCAGGAAGACGTCCGCAAACTCTCTCACCACAGGAAGGTGTTCTAGACCTTCCGCTACTCCCTTCTCATTTAATTCAAGGATCACATAAAGCTTACATCCCTTGCGCATGCTCTTCCGTAGTTGCAAGGAAGATAAGAACCTCAGGGAAACTCCCTGGTTCCATCCTACAATCATGCATCTCTGTCCCTCATCATCGACCAAGCTCAACCGTTTCATCTTACAGTTGAGTATCGCCTCATGCGATTCCAACCAGTCCATACCTATCACGACATCATAAGATCCTAAGATAGTGACGTACAGGTTGGCCATGGTGACAAAATATACCAGGTTAATGGTACAGCCCGTAACCTTTCCTCCAACCTTCTGTTTGGCTCCCGAAGCCATCTCTACAAAGTTAACCTCATCTTTTTTGACTGCCTTTACCTTAATCCTTTTTAGCGCTGCACCAGAAATGAAACTCTTGGTAGCACCGGGATCTATCAAAATACTAAGGGTCTGGTTAGAGATGGTACCTAACGTCTCGAGCATAGTCGATTGGTGCTCTTCCTGGCGGTTATTCACCACTGCATGAATCTGATGGGCCTTGCCCAAATCTCCCGCGGTAGTGAGTCCGACTGATCCAGATGCTCTAGTCCTCTCCACTGGGCAGTCACGCTGGTAGTGTGGCTCCCCACATGTCCAACACCCCTTCTTCGGTCCAGTACTCCTGGTACCCGAAGTATAAGTTGACGGCCCACCGGACTGGAATCCTGGTCTATTATGATGAACAGGCCTGAACTGTTGTTGCTGCGGTCGACACTGTTGCTGATGTTGTGGTCCCCGATAAGGTGTTCTCTACTGAGGCGTTGGTTGTTGAGGTGTAGTGAAAGTGGATCCTCTCTGGAAGCCACGATATCCTGGCATCTTCCTAGCTGGTGTCTGTTGCTGTTGCGCACTATATGACACATGCCCTACCGGCCTCATTGGAGTCCTAGTCCGACCCCCACTCATAAGCTCCTCCTCTGCTATGAGGGCCTTCTGGATGGCATCATGCAAGGTTTGAGGCATCAAAATCCTAACCTTTGCACGTATGATGACATTAAGGCTGAACAAGAACCTACTGAACTTAAGTTTCTCAGTATTAAGATGTGGAGCATACCGAAGCAACTCCATAAAATGGGCCTCGTACTCGGGCATCGTACGACCGCCCTGTCGTAAGGCGTTGAACTTGTTGAGCTGACACTCAATGAATTCCTCTGATAGGTACCTCTCTCGGAACCGTTCCTCGAACATTTCATATGACATGTCTTCAACGATCATGTTCAATTGTGGCAGGAGTGTCTTCCTCCATAGAAGAGCACTACCCTTTAGTTGAAATACCATCATGTGGACCTTCATGTTGGAGGTATAGTCATGAAGTGAAAAACACATCGCCATATTCTCCAACCATGCCTCGACGACTGTGTTGTCCGAGGCACCAAAGAACTCAACAAATTTGACCTTCTCGAGTTCGCGGTGAATGCTACGAGTACCAACTGGAGCATGTTGTGGACCCTCAGGGGATGTCGGTGCCCTGGCCTCATCTCTGTCCAAATGGATGATCAGTGCCTCAGAAATCCACTGGAAAGACCTCATTAACCCAACGACATCACCCACTATTATCTGCTCCTGCTCGACAACCTGTTCGTCTCCCTAGGCGTTAGACCCCTCAGGCATGGATGCTACTGGAGGCATCACACCTCCTCCCCTAGCACCCCGTTATTTGCCTTCGCGACGTCCTCTAACCATGATTAACTGCACGAATACAAGTCAACTTAATTAGCAACATTATAATCCAATATCATATCAACAAAAGCCGAAGTGTTCCCAAGTCGCGGGTTGAACCCCACTCTGATACCAAATGTAACGACCCCTTCATTACGACTACAAGCGAAGTAGAAGGTGCGATTTTTTTTTTAAACAGGACGACAACAACAATTACAGCTAAACAACGCATCTAACAGCGAGAACCACACCCACAGAACAGACAACAGACAACTATGACTCCACGCACTGGCACAATAGCAACTAGGTGAAACATGCGTAAAACAACAAGGAGAAACGACTACCCGCCCGATGCAAACATGACCATGCCTACATGTTAAGGGATAACATCCCCCTTCCGACACAATGGCCTTGACGACTAATGACTAGAACCTCAAGGCGCACGAACCAAACGCCTGAAGGCGTTCAACCCAAATGCCAATAGCAAACTTACAACGATCAACAACACCCACACGGAAAGCACAGACCCCGACCAAGTTATCCTTCACCTCTATCCCTTAGGGCATGCAATGATCCCCTCATCAGGAATCAGGGCGTCCCTAGGTGATAGACACAACTGTAACCTTGGTGCTACATAACCTATCTGGACCAAGGACTCTAGATAAAACCCACTTGCTAGGAGTCGAGTTACTGACAAGAGGACTACATCCATACCCCAAGCAACAGATCGACAAGACGCAAGATGATGACGTTCAAAGAAAGCGCAAGCTAAAACATGACTTCGCCAACAACCCAACCATTAATCAAGTCTAAATTAGTAAAGAATTACAATCTATTTTAACATTAATTACAAATCTAATTAGCAAGTCTAAATTGCAAATTAGTCATTAATTTACAATCTAAATTAACATTAAATACAATTCAAATTTAACAAGTCTAATTTACAATTAGTCATTAATTTACAATCTAATTTAACATTAAATACAATTCAAATTTAGCAAGTCTAATTTACAAATTAGTCAATAATTACAATCTAATTTAACAAGTCTAATTTAATCAATACTAAAACTATAAACAATCGTTGTCACACTAAATTAACCATAAACATAACCATAGTCTAAATTAATCACTTAACCAAAGTTAACCAGTCTAAATCAACAACCTTAATGCTATATAATAATATTGACAATATCCACATGTTGCCCAGTCAAATCCACACAGAAAAATGCTAAAAACGTTGCCCAATACACACCGTTACACTGTACCTATGTTGTACATTAACCTGCAAATTTTGACTGTAATGATCAGTTACAATTTTACTGTACTTTGCTGTCTAAGAAAGCTATCTTATAATTATAAATTTAAAAGGGTGCTGACACTAGAGTTCGTTGATCTATCATCGTTGTCTTTAAGGGAATTAAAGTTGTCTATTCAAAATGAAGAGGTTGTCTATTAACAAGTTTGGTTGTTAATTAAATGCATGATAGTCGATTTTAATATGCCATCCATCACAGAGTGATAAAAACGTAGAGATTATAAAAAAAAACCCGCAGATTGTATAAACATGGTCTATATAGATGATACAGAGGTTATTAAAACATAGATTGCGCTGAGCTAAATCACATGAAAACGCATACAAGGTAGCTTGCACTGAGATAACAAAATTTTCACCGTGGTAGTAAATGAATGGATGGAATGCATTGATAGGAATTGCAACATATAAAGAAAAAAAAATGCAGGCTCATCTTACGGTAAAAACGCATTTGAGCTCAGGTAAAAAAACAATAAAACTCGAGATAAAAACACATTCCATCTTACTACAAAAATCATTTAAGATGAGGGTAAAACACCATCCATCTCAAGATAAAACACACTTCATCCTACTATAAAAACGTATTTAAACTCAGGGTAAAAAACACAATCCATCTCAAGATAAAAATGCACTTCATCCTACTGTAAAAACGTATTTAAACTCAGGGTAAAAACACAATCCGTCTCAATATAAAAACACACTTCTTCCTACTGTAAAAACATATTTAACTCAGGGTAAAAAAACACAATTCGTCTCAAGATAAAAACACACTTCTTCCTACTGTAAAAACGTATTTAACTCAGGGTAAAAACACAATCTGTCTCCAGATAAAAACGCATTCATCATCCTACTGTAAAAACATATTTAAGCTTAGGGTACAACCATAATCTTTCTCAAGATAAAAACGCATTCATCATTTCATCCCAACGCAGAGGCATGCATTCATTGTCAATCAAGGTATGGACTCGTTGTCTATTAATGAAAGAAAATTCGAGGTAATGTTGTTTATTAATTACGAAATTGTTGGTATACATTAATGTTGTCCATTAAATATTGATGTCTTCAAAATGAAAGTGTTGTCTTCTAAATAAATTGATGCCAATAACTAGTAAATTCGCTAACCCGTGATATTGTTGATCCATTAATACATAACAAAAATTGTAGACATATCAAGAAATGCCCTCATGCAATTAAAATACACTGTCATAAAACGCAGTCCAAAATAACTTATAAACTGTCATTCGAGTGGGAAAATATGCAAGTTGAATTGTCTTCAAATAAAATAAAGTGCAGAGGTAAAATCGCAGGCTAGAGGTGTAAAAAAACATAAGGTAAATTCGCAGAGTAAAGGCAGACCAAAAGTATAAAACCACAACATAATTTCACCAGGAGAAGCATTAAAAACACAGACTTAAATTATTGTCAGGAAGGGTATTAAAAACACAGATTTACTTCGCCATGAATGCACCAAAACGCAGGGATCAACGTAGGGGATCATAAGCGGTTCATTGTGGGAAAGGAAAAACAATCATAGAGGTAATCAATCTCAACAAGGCGCAAGACAATCACTCAACCGGAAACAATCAACAGGGGTAGACGGTTGGGAAAAAACATCCTTCGCTCATCTTCCACGCACAGAACAACATGGCATTAGGATATATAGGTCTATTAACACCAAAGTGACGGGCATCGATTCGGCTCCTGACCGACTACTCAGGCGTGGACTAATGAACTAGGGATGAGGACGAAGTACAAAGCACTAACTCTTCACAAAACAATCAATAAAACCAATAGGATAGTCACAACAATCAGGGATCACATGCTAAGAGAATCAAGTCAAGCAGCGAGCTTAAGGCTATGGGGAAATTTAAGTTCTCGATTAAAATTCTAAGTCAAACACTTTCTTCACGCAGTTAAAAGTATAGAAACGAAAGCGTAAGGTCAATAGTAATCTACCATGAAAAATAAAAGCACGTGTACCGTAGCCCAAGTCGTCTGCTCCTAGTCGTTGTCTCGTGCGCTCTGTGCAGCTCCCGCTTGCCGACCGATGAGACTTCACCGGTACCTCCCAACCAACGCTAGGGGTACTCTTCTTCCCCCTTATCCCCCCGAGCCGCAAAGGGGCCATGCACACTAAACTAGAGAACAACTAGCTCCTAGCTCGCCTCGCAAGGCCGAGCTACCACTCCTCACCGAGTTGGGTATCCCAACTCCCACAAGCTAAGTCAGTCAAGTCTAAATTCTACAACGTAACGTTACACATAACAGAAGAGATCCATCCTCCTCCTTTATATAGAGTTTCTAAGTCATTTTCTTTCCCAAATTCCCATTTAATTTAATTCCCAATAATTTGATTAAGAAAAATCCTCCCTATACATGTGTCACCCATCCCCTTCATTGCTCCAGAAATTAATTTCATTAATTATTTAATTACTCCTATTTCCCTCACCCACCTAAAAGCATTCCTAGAATCGCTCCTAGGTGTCCCCATATTCCCTCACACAATTTAATGACTTACCCCCTTACTAATTTACTAGTTGAGTTCAATTTAGAAAGTTCTTAAAGGCAATATTCCTTGCCAAGTTAGTCATTCTGCTTTTTCCTTATGTTTCCCTTTTCTCTTTATGTTTCCCCTTTTTTCCCTTAGTTTCCTAAATCTTTTAAATTTTCCTCTTTCCCTTTTTATATAAAACTCAAATTAGTAAGTGTAGACTTTACCCTTTTCCCCCCTTTTTCATTTTAGTAAAAAATTTAATTAGCACACGTGACAAACAATTATTTCCCTTTTAAAATTTTAAATCCCTCCATAATTTGATTTTAATAATTTAATCGAGTTTCTTACCCCTTTTTTGTGACAGGTTTAATGATGATTATTAGTATTATTTATTTGTTTTTATTTTTGTTTTATATATATATTTTTTCTACCACAAGTATCACTTAGACCTAGATTTTATTTTCCTAGGCTGGGCGACATTTTATTAGAGAAATTGTATTAAATCTTTCTTATCACATTATTCGTCCTAAGGCCATATATGTTTATTCACTTATTAGTTAACAACACGACATGCCCTTCAGGAGGCACTAGGTGCTCCAAGGGTGCCACTCGCCTCATTTTGTTTCCCTTGCGCGACGTGCCCTTCAGGATGCACTACGTGCTCCAAGGGTGCTACTCGCCTCTTGACTGACTTGGTAGACATAAAAAACCCCTAGAGTCAATACTTCGTCACGTGATCTTGTGGGAGACTAAGGGCCACTAAGGAATAAGGCCCCTACCTTATTGCGCGCCCTTTAGAATCATCATGAGCGACTATCACAGTTTTCCCTCACGACATCGCGGGTCTTCTCGAACTAGGTAATCATTAACCTACAGTTTGAGCCACGACATGAGTGCTAGTAGGCCGTGGCAAGGCTGTTGTCCACACCTCTCCCTCAATGTCTCTGGTTATCGTGCATGACCCCTCTACTCCACATGTGAGTCTGGTCGGCAAGTTATCGCCAGCCTGCATCATCAACGAATCATGTCAGAAATAATATCCATAATCATATCATCTAATCAGATGCACAAATGTCATATATATAATAATCAAACCCCAATAGTCCAGTCCCTGACTCGATCTAGAGTCCAAGGGGTTTCATCGATGCCTCTGCATCCTCGAGGTCCAAAATCCTACACACTCGGGAAAATCGAGTCAATAGCACTTGTCTATGTCAATACAACAACATAACATGTCATCAATCCATAACGCCTCATAATCATAATCAAATGCCTAATAGTATAATAATCCGGATCACTTGCAAGCAAGTGTCCTCAAAGACTAAGTTTGCTCAGTGCGCGCAAGAGCGGGATGTTACAGGATCAATATCTTGTAGAGTTTCAAGCAATGCAAAGACATAAGGATGAAACTGTTTCTATGTTCAACAAAAGGTTTTTTAGTTTTTATTACAACATTTCCAAAGAAGTCCAATCCCCTGAAGGTGCTGCCATGCTCAATTATGCAACAACCTTTCATCTAGATCTGTCTTTTCTTTTGATCGAAAAAATATCTAAGTCCTTACAACAAATGTTTAATGATGCTAAGGAGGTTAACGACAATATTCAAGCATGTGAAAAGATGAAAAATCAGGTTTTGAAAGAAGTCACAAATGTAGAAAAAGAAGGCGTTGATTCAACTCTTGATCCATCTCATGGCAAGCAGGAGGTTGATTATGACATAAGTTTTCTTGAAGGATGTCATGAGGGTGTGCTTGCAGAGAATAATGAGCAATTTTTTTATCCACAAGTTGTTGTTACAAAATGTTTTGTTGCTAATTCGAATTTTGATCCTTTGTGTCATAAGCAAAAGGATGATTGTTTCATGTATCTTTTTGAAGTTTACAATGATGATGATTTTCCAGAAAATGTAGATCAGCATGTTGAAGAGCAATCTTCTATCCCAATGTTCTTCATTGATGACATTGCAGATGTAGTTCATTTTCCCAAGTATGATGAGTATGACGATGATGATGTTGTTGATAATGATGGTGATTTTTTAGAACCAGTCGCATGTTCTCCATCAATAAATGATTATTTTTAGTAGTCCCAGGAAAGCAATAATCTTACATATTGCAGTTATGACAATGATCAAGAACATGAAGAAAGTACCGAATTAGGTGAAGCAAATACTCTATGCTTTCACATGAAAATGATCCTCATAAAAATGGAGATTTACATGTATGAAAAATACACATTTTCACAAGAAAATGAAAATATACATTTATAATAAATATATACCTTAAGAAGATGGAGATAAAAAAATACAAATTAATGGATCATTTTTAGATAAACCATGAAAAATTAACTCATTTGCAAAATTTTACTCTTAAAATCATCTATGATTTCACATGAAAATGATTTTCATAATAATGAAGATTTACATTTATAACAAATACACACTTTCACATTAAAATGAAGATGTGCATTTATAATAAATATATAAATTTAAAAGGTGGAAATAAGGAAATGCACTTTCACATAAAATAAAATAAAATATTAAGCATAAACCATAAAATATGAATAAAAAAATTAATATCCAAAATAACCTATAAGCTCTTTCAATTTATTTTCGAACGTTGAGCTCTTTCAATTTCTCAAAAGGCGTCATAAGCTTATCTTCTAAAGCTTGACATGTGCATGTTCTAACGAGTATTAAATCTTATCTTCTGAGGCTTAACACGTGCATGTTGAAATTAGAGATAATATTATATACATTCTTAAAGTTGCCAACGTGAGATAATATTATATACATTATAATAAGCATTCAAACAAAATTTTCTATGTTAAAATTTAGATTTAAATGAAAGCAAAAATGATGAAAATGGATAGTTTATTATAGTCAGGTCTCTAAAATATCTAAATTTATTAAAAAAAAAAACCTAAAAAGGTGAATCTATAAAAACTTTCCTCTTTAAATTTATTAAAAAAAAAAACCTAAAAAGGTGAATCTATAAAAACTTTTCTCACAATTTTTTCTATGTTAAAATTTAGATTTAAATGAAAGCAAAAATAATGAGAATGGATAATTTATTATAGTCAGGTCTCTAAAATATCTAAATCTATTAAAAAAGAAAACCTAAAAAGGTGAATCTATAAAAACTTTCCTCACAATGTTTTGTTGAACACCAATAAAAATGCAATTTTTAAGATCAATTATCAATTGGGTTGAAAATATCATGTTCAAAATGCATATCATTTGCATTATGTATGGTTACATTTTAAATCGGGTGAAGCCATGTAACTACTATATACATGCTTAAAGTTGCTAACATGAATCTCACACACCTTCTTTCTGTTATGTGAGAATTCATGTTAATGAAATTATTTTTAATATTTGTATTCATTTTTCTTATATTATATTTAACAATTAAATTACTTTTAACTTTACAAAATTAGCCCAATGATTGATTATTAGGTATTACATTTTGAATTTTGTCCTAATCTATGTAATTTTTCTAAAATTGTGAGAATATTAAAATATAGTGAGCATGTAACCTTTTAGAAATTCTATAGATATTAAGAAAAATGATATGTAATTTTTTTAAAATTGTGAGAATGTTAAAATATAGTGAGCATGTAACCTTTTAGAAATTCCATAGATATTAAGAAAAATGACATGTGGCTAAGTTGACCCATTGGACCATAATATAATTGACATATTCTATTATTTCAATTATAAATATAAGAAAAATGACATGTGGCTAAGTTGACCCATTGGACCATAATATAATTGACATATTCTATTATTTCAATTATAGAAAGTGAAAGAATGTGCTTCCAAAAGCTTACCAACATGGTGAAGCATATTATTTCAACCCTAGAAGGTGAAGCAATTTGGCCTACATGAAAACTTGTAATAATTGTCTATCCATAGGAATAAGAAGCCATGTATTTTTTTAAAATTCCTGAAATAACAAATTGATTTTTCTTTAATTTATTAAAGTCTTATTTTATTTTAAATTTATTTAGAATAAATTTGAGAATTATAAGAAGTTCAAAAGAGTTTTATGTAGTAACATGATGTTATTAACATTGCCTCCATGTGCCTCGAATGGGGTGCCACATTGATAGCATGCAGCTCAATGTATTTAATAAGCATGTTATCACCCTCGCTTTCATATCTCGAATGGAGGACATCATTCAACGCGCTTCTGGGCAGGCTCGACAGCTCCCTCGCACAGGTTTAATAGATCTCTCAATGCGCCATGGCGGATGGACGACAGTGGGTACGAGAGGCATGTGCAAGGTCACTTCAGCTCGCTTGGCACCTCTCCAGTTCCTCCAGGTATATTATAGTTCCTCCCACTCAGCTCATCTATTTCATTTGGGCTTTTCTTTTGTCATTCTCCTTGCTCTGCGATTTCTCAAGCAGAGTCCAGTTTGGTTTTCCCTCACCACCATGCCACGGGAGTGTGGTAAGCCTAAGAGGGCGCCTTCCTGGTATAGCTATGCATCGAGGGAGTGACACATTTGCAGGATTGCCCAGGGTTCTTCGACCTCATTGATTTGTTGTGATAGGGAGGAAAATTCGCCTCGAATGGCCTATGTAGAGGAGGAAATTCCAGAAGAGCCAATTAAGGTTCCGACATATTCCCTTATCTACATAGTCCCAGACTCCCAAGGCCCGCCTAGCACCAGTCACTCTGCCTTTTTTACAACTTGTGCCATAGAAGGGGCAACTTGTATAATTCGGGAAGAAACTCCATTGGTCGACTGCCCAATCGATCCTCCACCGCCCTCCTCAGCTCTAGTCCGAGACTCGCAATCTACTTGCCTCCTTGCACCATAATATCTTGAGTTCATCTTTGAGATGAAAAGGGATGTGATGGAACAACTTCACAAGCATACTTTACTCGACAACAGACTCGACATTTTGTTTGAAGCGCTCTCGAGCTCACAAAGTTAGAAATGATGCCCGACTTGCGCCGATCTAGGAGAATCTCGGTGGCCACCCACCTTGTCCAACTGGCTCAAAACATTTTTTTTGGAAACTTACTATTTTTAGCAGATTTTTCGATTCCTAAACTTCTGGGGCCATTTTGAGGGTCTAAACAACGTTTTTGCATGATCAGGCACCTCAATGATATCTAATATCTCTAATTGAGCCCCCTCTATGAAGCTCCTCATCAATACATTTCCAACGAGCTATCGTGCGCTCAAAACGGAGATCATATGCAAAAGTTACGACCCCGGGAAGTTGTTGTACTAACTTACCCCAATGGGGCCCACATGACTTTTGGTGCTTCATCTCCTAGGGTTAGGTTGTTGGATGTCTATGGTTTTGGCATTCTTGTTTATTGTAAAAAGTCCTTCAGAACCTCATTGTATTCATCTTCTTGTGAATGAGCGTCCCTGTCACATCTCTTCTCAGAGGTAAGTTGTCACCATTCTAGCAAGCTTGTTTCAGTGTGCATTTTACAATTTTTAGTATATTTTTTATTTAATAGAAGCCAAGTTTTACTGTATCTCTATTATTGTTCACTGTGTCTCTGTGTTAATATTATAAATCTGTGGGCATCCAGCTCTCTGGCCCAAAATCTCCACCTTCCTGTGGTTACTTGCGCACAATCGGACCTTGACCTGGGACAACCTCCGCAAGCGCGGCTTCGCAGGCCCCTCCTGCTGCGTACTTTGCCTTCAAGAGGAGGAAACCAAGGAGCACATTTTCAACGCCTGCACCTACAGCCAACAGATCTGGGACTTTGGAGCGCAGCATATGCGAAAATCTGGCCGCAATCGACGATGCATCAACAACACCATTGAAAACTGGACCAGCATATCCTTCAACAACCCCATTCTAAATTGCATCTGGACCCTGCTACCGGGATTCAC
>ML781350.1:244474-265163 GCA_009831015.1 Picea engelmannii | reverse complement strand
ATTGGAATAAATGCATCGTGTAAATAATAAATTGTAACCAAATTCATGGTAAATAAATTTGTGTTCATTATTAAAAAAAAAAAACACACATATATATATTTAATAATAATGATTCAAATAGATCATGATTTATAAGGAAAGCTAAAACATTTTTTTTAACAAAAACAATTGGTTATATATGCATAATTTTATGCACAATCATAGGAATTCAATGCAAATTGTATTTCTAAGTTGGGATATAAGGTCATTGTGGTGAAGGAACTAAGCTACATGCATATACTTCACTCAATCCAAGTCAATTGCTTGCATGGATTAATCAATCTTCTTATCACAAAGAACTCTAGTTATCTCATCAAACCATTAATCAACCATGGCACTCTATTCCAATACCCTACAAAACACAAGGGAAGGTCTTTCCTTTTTCTTCTCAACAATCCCTCAATAATATCCATCCCCTCCAATGCTCTTTGATGCAAGAATAAATAGTTCAATTTGTTGAATGCCTTCTAAGAATAACCTAGAAGAGAAAAACTTGATCTATCAAGTAGTCAATTGTAGAAATATGTTGTGGTTGAAAGATTCCTCACTTTCCATGCATCACAAACCTATATATTTTACCCAAAATTTTTCACAACGACTTGGTGCACCCGAGTCGCTCTAGAACCTACAGTTGTGCGACACTACCTTGCCTTGGTCGCGACAGTTTGACTGCATCATGCTTACTACAACTAGACTACTTATCTTCACTCAAGGTCTACCCATAACTTTGCCTTGTGTTACAACAAGTTAGGTACACCAAGTCCTCAACTAAGTTATCCAACAAGTATATTAGGCACACGTCCAACCATGACTTCAATATGCTCTGCAACAATACTTATACTTAACTAATTCTACACTTAGCAAAATTACAAGTATGCAAATAATATGAACATCCTAACACATAGAACATTAGCACAAGTACACAAGATATGGGGATGACCGACACTTACAACAAGTTTCTAACACCCTTATTCATACATGTATAATAAAGTAGAATATGATACAAGATATTAAGAGGGGAGATCAGTCACTACTGCAACTCAATTAAAATAGTACAAGAAATGACAAGGTGCACTACCTCCTCCTAGATAGCCCCACAAAACTCACACCAATCAACCCATGTTGCATCCACATGCCTTCCTCCTGCAGGTCCTGTTCACAGTCTCGATCACTTAACCAACTTGGGTGACCTACAATATCAAGTCCCAAAATAGACCACCACATATCCCTTCATTGACTCTTGCTTCTTGATGTCTTCTTGCTTCCTTTCTTGCCTTGGCTTAGCATGGCCTATCCATACTTATATGCATCTTCCCTAACACTTGGCAACTCATGTTGCAGTGGTCACGATCTGACTCATCCATTGTATGTTCCAGTCCACACGAGTCACCCCAAATGTTCCATGTTGTATGGTCAACCCAGTCGTCCATGCCCATGTCACGTCATTCTCGAGTCATCTTATCTGGACCCACGTCATCCAAGCATCCATGCCTAAGTGCCCCTAAGGCCCACATGTCTGCAATATTTCCATTTGTAATTCATTCCCAAGGAATGAAATCCCAATGGAGTATGCCGAGCAAGTGCGGTCCACGATCATGATCTATGGCAACTTGTGCTCGAAGGCATGCCGACTACCCATCACAATCCCGAAGTGTGGATTTCCCAACTCAATTGGTCCATATAAGTCTCGACACTCCAACTCTTGAAGTCAGGAGCCAAGTTTGTCCCACTCCTTGGTGTGTCCAACTTGCCTCATCTGCAACGTATCTCGTCCATCCATGGGAGCACTCAAGTCTCCACAATACATATGGAGAGTGCTTGGTTTTTCCATAGGGGTGCCCAAGGAAGCCTGTGTCTTGCCAAGGAAACCTCATAAGGCATCTTGTCTGACTAATCTATCCATCCATGATGGTGTAGTGGAAGTGCTCGATGCCACTCTAGGTGAGGGTCTTATATCCTACTCCACTAAAATTCAATTTTTTCCATGGACACATCACAAGAACCTACTGTACTCAAGTCAATTCTCAAACTCGTGCATCCGTCTACAACCAAAGGAAGCTAGAAACCCCAAATTCCATTCCAATTCCCACTAGAAACCCCAAGTTCTCCATCAGTGACTACATAAAACCCCAAATTTCAAAAACTCAATACAGTTGTCTACAATAGGCACTCAAATCTCCACATTGTTCCTTATCGAAAACTCACATGCAATCTCTTTGTAAAACCCCAAATTTCAAAAACTCAATACAATTGTCTGCAATAGGCACCCAACTCTCCACACTGTTCCTTATCCAAAGCTGACATGCAAACTCTTTGTCCCCTTCACGAACAAATTCCTCATGCCCAACTCCATCCTCAATGCTTCAAGTTATTACTACCCTACTATAGTGACCATGTTGTGATATTGCAACCATATCCTACAGTTACTATCTTCGAACCTTCCCTTGGTAATATTGCCAAAATGTCCAAGTGTTGGACCATCTCGACCTACTACTACATCCATACTTCAACCCCTTCGTTCATGATTTCACACACTGAGTTCTCCCATTCCTTGAACTAGTTTGGTGTTCAATCCAACTATCACATCCAATCCATGAGCATGCACATCCCCATGCCTGAAATGTTTCTTTTCCATCCACACTTCAGTCACTCTATCCAACCTCAATGAACTAAAGAAAAGTATCCCCCTTTTTCCCATAGTTGTTAAGTTTCCCCTACAACTTAACAAGACAAGTATTGTCAAATTACCTACCACAACCTAACATATGTTGACTTCAACATGTGAGGGAAAGGCCACCTTCTTCCCATATACTGCTAAGTTGTCCGTGGAATGAACTTTCCACAACACCTTCTTGAGGTTCTTGAGGATACACTACGTCCTCCTAGGTAGTGATCCAACTCATGGTTTGCTAGTAATAAGAGAGTGCACAATAGGTGCAAGCTCTATGGGCATACATGGTGTCTAAATTGTGCTCCATGTGCAAGTACTTTAAAACCAACTTCACTTCTCATCACGTTCAATCTAACTCTTCCAATAATTTTGCAGTCAATTCATGGTCATATATTCCCATGACTCTCCTACAAAACTTCACAATGGTTGTAGGGTCCTGGTCCTCGTATCTCACTTCCTCGATGTCTGACTCTAAGTCTTGTTGGATGAGTGCCCCCATGCACTACTTAGACCCAACACTTAGATCTTCTGCACTGAGTGATCCATCTGACCAATCTGCATTTTTCTTATCCACGGATCTACAAGAAAGAAGGTGTCTCTTGGTGCTTCCCTTGTTCAACGACCTTGCAATAGTTTCTAGTGCAAGATTTGTCTTTCCTTCAACTCCTTGCTTCTATTCTTGCAAGTTTCACAACCGTTGAACATTTTCCAAGACTGCCTTCACCAAAGCCTCCATTATTTCATTCTATATTCTACTTGGCTCAAGCTACCCTTCGTTCCCAAGGATGTCATGCCTGAAGCCATCTATTTTTCTTATGCAATGACATGAGGTGTGACCACAAGTCCAATGAATGCCTCAATCAACCTCATTGTTGACATTCTGGGCATCCACACCAAATTCCTTCTAGTCACCATAGGCATTCTCAACATTTTGGCTTCATCCAAAAACACCAAGCTACTTTCATGTAATATTGGGATTGCCTTAGCAAGCTTGAGAAACTCCTACCTAAAGACCATTGCATGGTAATCCAATGGATCCATAGTCAAATCCAAGCTGCCAAACCAATTCTTGACTTCCAAAGGTGCATAGAAAACCACCTCTACTGTCAACTTCACTACTAAGTTGACCACCTTGAATGCGACCATGCTTCTCCCAGGCTTACAGTGGAGCAACATAGCATTTCACTCACTCAAAAAACCATTGGTTGCACATGGATTCCACCTTAAACCCACTGACTTTTGCATCCATAAAACATATCTCGCTCACCTCTTCGTCTTGCAAACAATTTCCACAACCTACAGACTTTCCTAGACCAACTATCAAGGCATTCAACCCTTCCATCATCTCCTTTGAAGGTTGTTTTAGCTGGGTCGCCACACCCAACATTTCAAACTTCTTCTCTATCAACTTCACTTGGACTTCTTCCAATTTGGCCAAATTTTCCTTCAAGGGATAATTTTTCACGAAGTGGTTCTGAGAATAAACATAGCTAGTAAGATACTCACCTTTGAATCTAGGAAATATAGGTTGCTTATTTGTTGCAATGTTGTGGATATCTTGGGCATCCTCCTACTTAAGCGACCCCAACCTCAACAACGTCCAAGCCTCCACTTGGTCTAACAAGGCCTTCAAATTTTGGACCCAAGCTTCCACTTGTGCACTAACTTGCTTCAGCTTCCCCAGTGAACTTGGCGCAAGTGGTGAACCTCTTGTTCCCCTTGTTCCAAGATCTTGGCCACAATGCCTAACTTGTTCTTCCAAGACTCATCTTTCGCACTCTCCATGCTACAACTCATGGCTAGGGTAGTTGTTTTGACACATCTCAATTTCATCTAAGTCTTAAGTCTTGATCGAGTGGCTTCCCCAAGCTTGTGACACAGCCAAGTCAACTTGCCTTCATCGTGATATCTGCCCATGCATTGGCCACTTACTACACTAAATCACCAATCTTGTGTTCCTTGTCCAATCATTCATCCAATCCACTACCAATGTGCCTAATTCGTTGGATGTCTATGACATCATTTCAAGTTTTCCCAGAAGGCTTGCATGACTCTCATGAGGGTCTCGACAATAATCAACAAAGATATGTCTATGGTGAAGGGCGCTCGAACTAGCCCAAGTCAGTACCAAAATATCACACACACACACACACACACATATATATATATATGTGTGACCAACTATCACATAGCTCTGATACCACATATCACAGAAGTGACAGTGGTGAAGAGCACCAAAATTTCACCGAATTCACTCTGATACCACATGTCACGAACCTACAGTCCACCTAAATTTTTTTGCGACAACTTGGTGTGCCCAACTTGCTCTGGCACTTGCGTTTATGTGACATTGCCTTGCCTCAGCCATGACATTTTGACCACATCGTGCCTACTACAACCAAACTATGTCTCTTCACTCAAGGTCTACCCTTAACTTTTCTTTGGGTTACAACAAGTTAGATACACCAAGTCCTCCTCAACTAAGTTATCCAACAAGTATACTAGGCACATTTCCAACCATGGCCTCAATACGTCCCACAACAATACTTATACTTAACCATTTATACATATAGAAAAAATATATGCAAAGAACATGAAGATCCAAATACATAAAATATATGCACAAGTACACATGATATGGGGATGTGCAACACTTTAGACAAGTTCCTAACACCCTTATTCATACATCTATAATAATGTTACATATGATAAAAGATACAAAGAGGGGAGCTCGGTCGGTACTACAACTTAATTACAATAGTAAAAGAAATTCCAAGGCCCATTGCCTCCTCCTACACAACCCCAAAAAACTTACACCAATCAACCCTTGTCATGTACGTAGGCCTGCCTCGTGCAAGTCTTGTGCAAAATCTTATTCACTTAGCCAACTTCGGTGACCTGCGATATCAAGTCCTAGAAAAGACCACCAGATATCCCTTCATTGACTCTTTCTTCTTGATGTCTTCTTGCTTCCTTTCTTGCCTTGGCTTGGCATGGCCTCTCCATACTTATATGCATCTCCCCCAACACTTGGCAAGTCAAGTCGCTTGAATTGGTCACGTTCTGACTCGTCCATTGGATGTGCCAGTGCACATGAGTCACCCCAAATGTTCCATGTTGTATGGTCAACCTGGTCATCCATGCCCATGTCACATCATTCCCGAGTCATCTTTTCCACACCCACATCATCCAACCATCCATGTCCAAGTTCCCCTAAGGCCCACTTGTCTGCAATACTTCCATTTGTAATTCATTCCCGAGGAATGCATTCCCAAAGGAGTATGTCAAGCAAGTGCGGTCCACGATCACGATCTACGGAAACTTGTGCCCGAAGGCATCTCAACTTCTAATCACAATCCCCAAGTGTGGATTTTCGAACTCAATTGGTCCATATAAGTCTCAACACTCCAACTCTTGAAGTCAGGATCCCAGTTTTCCCCTCTCCTTGGTGCGTCCAACTTGCCTCATCTGCAACATATCTTTTCCATCCATAGGAGCACTCAAGTCTCCACAGTCCATATGGGGAGTGCTTGGTTTGTCCATAGGGGTTCCCAAGGTAGCTTGTGTCTTTCCAAGGAAACCATAGAAGGCATCTTGTCTAACTAATCTATCCATCCGCGATGGTGTAGTGGAAGTACTCAATGCCACTCTAGGCGAGGGTATTATATCCTACCCCACTAAAATTCATTGTTGTCCTTGGACACATCGCAAGAACCTACTATACTCAAGTCAATTCTCAAACTCGTGCATCCATTTACAACCAAAGGAAACTAGAAACCCCAAATTCCATGCCAATTCCCACTAGAAACCCCAAGTTCTCCATCAATGACTACTAAAAACCCCAAATTTCAAAAACTCAATAAAATTGTCTGCAATAGGAACCAAACTCTCCACATTGTTCCTTATCCAAAGTTGACATGCAATCTCTTTGTAAAACCTCAAATTTCAAAAACTCAACACAATTTTCTGCAATAGGCACCCAACTCTCCACATTGTTCCTTATCCAAAGCTGACATGCAAACTCTTTGTCCCCTTCATGGACAAATGCCTCATTCCCAACTCCATCCTAAATTATTCAAGTTGTTTCTACCCTATTGCAGTGACCATGTTGTGATGTTGCAACCATATCCTATAGTTTCTATCGTCGAACCTTCCCTTGGTAATATTGCCAAAATGTCCAAGTGTTGGACCATCTTGACCTACTACTACATCCATACTTCAACCCCTTCGTTCATGATTTCACACACTGATATCTCCCATGCCTTGAACTGGTTGGGTGATCAATCCAACTTTCACATCCAATCCATGAGCATACACATCCCCATGCCTGAAACGAGTCTTTTCCATCCACACTTCAATCACTCTATCTAACCTCAATGAACTAAGGAAAAGTATCCCCCTTTTTCCCATAGTTGCTAATTTTCCCCTACAACTTAATAGGACAAGTACTTCCAAATTTCCTACCACAACCTAACATATGTTGACTTCAACTCATGAGGGAAAGGTCACCTTCTTTCTATATACTGCTAAGTTGTCTACATAATGAACTTTCCACAACACCTTCTTGAGGCGCTTGAGGCTAAACTACCTCCTCCTAGTTAGTCATCCAACTCATGGTTTTCTAGTAATAAGAGAGTACACAATAGGTGCCAACGCTATGGGAATACATGGTGTCTAAATTTTTCTCCATGTGCAAGCACTTTAAAACCAACTTCACTTTTCATTGCATTCAACCTAACTCTTCCAATAATTATGCAGTCAATTCATGGTCATATATTCCCATGGATCTCCTACAAAACTTCACAATGGTTGTAGGGTCTCATTCCTCGTATCTCACTTCCTCGACATCCGACTCTAAGTCTTGTTGGATGAGTGCCTCCATGCACTACTTAGACCCAACACTTAGATATTCTGCACTGAGTGAGCCATCTGACCAATTTTCATTTTTCTTATCCATAGATCTACAAGAAAGAAGGTGTCTCCTGGTGCTTCCCTTGTTCAACAACCTTTTCAATAGTTTATAGTGCAAGCTTCATCTTTCCTTCAACTCCTTGCTTCTAATATTGCAAGTTTCACAACCGTTCAAAATTTTCCAAGGCTACCTTCACCAAAGCCTCCATTATTATCAATCTACATTATGCTTGGCTCAAGCGACCCTTGGTTCCCAAGGATTCCATGCCCGAATCCATCTCTTTTTTCTATGCAATGATCTGAGGTGTGACCATAGGTCCAATGGTTGCCTCAATCAACCTCATTCTTGACATTTTGGGAATCAACACCAACTTCCTCCTAGTCACCATAGGCATACTCAACATTTTGGCTTCATCCAAAAACATCAGGCTACTTTCGTGCAGTGTTGGGATTGCCTTGTGTTATAACCCTATAATTTATAGGATCATCTGGTGACTGGAAAATTTTTCACTATTGATGTATGTTGTGTTGCAAATAATATTTCATTCCTGCAAATTATTTTCAAAAAGAAAAAAAAAAAGAAAAAAGAAAGAAAAAAGAAAAGAAAGAAAAGAAAAGAAAGAAAAAAGGAAAAAAAGAATAAAAGAGGGAAAAAAAGAAAATGGATAAAAGTCCCATGCAATAATAATGACTTGATCCATACAGTTTAATCATGGTTAAGTCTCTTTGAATTTATGTTGATAGGTCTAGTGAATAATCCTAGCTAAACTGTTTAATCTTAGCCAGGGAGTTAGGTTAGCTAGTGAATAAATTTGATCAAACTGTTCAATCTTGATCAAATATCCCTAGGGTAGAGTAATTCCTTATCCCAACAGTCTAATATGGGCCGAATGTGTAGTTAGGTAGGTTAGGACATAGGCTAGCCAGTTTTTCCTTCAATAAATATGCTTGATCTTCAATGAAATCCATGACTTTGATGTTTGAGGTGTGTTTCCTAACCACTTGGTGACAAAAAGAAAAGGGAAGCAGCAAAAAACCCACAAAAGAACAATATCCTAAGTTTGCGTTGCACATGTTTGGTTCGCGCCCAGAGAATAAAGAGTGCACTAAGATCAATGGTTGATCTAGCGACGCTTATATCAACGATGGATAGCGAATTCCAGACCCCCTCGACCGTTCTACCTTTAATGGTGGGGGGGGTTCCGATATGGTGAATAAAGAGCGTGCTAAGATCAACGACTGATCTAGCGACACTTATATCAATGGTGGACAACAAATACTGGACCCCCTTGACCATTCTACCTTTAACGGTGGGGGGGGGGGTCCGATATAGAGACTAAAGTGAACACATAAATCAATGGTGGATCCAGCGACGCTTGGATCTACGGTTAGCAGGAGATCTCGAACCCCCCCGACCATCCTACCTTTAACGTTGGGGGGGGGGGTCCGATATGGGCAGTTTTTCCCGACGTCCCCCATCCTAATGTGTCAACAACATATGGAGTCAGACCCCCTCACTCCACACCAGTTACTGCCACATTCCCCCTCCAACATACCACCATACCAATATTCCTATACCACCGCCACCTCATGACTTCACATCCCACTTCCCCTCCTTAAAAGTCCCATCTCATAACTCTGTCAGCTTGTCCCCTCCATTCGCTCGTTACTGGTCATGTCTCACTCGCTTATCTTCCAATCACCGCCCTCCATGTCATCTTGGTACACCCGTCACCCGTCCTTCACCTGCCACCTTACACATCAAGTGATCCGTTGGACATTTATTATAGGCTAACATACCCATTAGTCTGTTGACCTGTCCCCCGCACCCAACAGATACCCATTTACTCAAATTTAACCACGTTTCCACCATTCGCGCATTGCCTCACACTCTCTGTGCACTAGAAACTCACTTTCCTCGCCTTTGCAACCATTTTCCCAGCCATAGCCATTACCTACTAACGTTTTGTTTCAGTGTGCAGGTACCTGTTGAATCAATGGTGCCAAAATCCAAAATATCAGAAGTCGAGGAAAATCCTTTCTTCCCACCTGCTGTCCATCTCGATCGGATTCCATTAGCTGATAAAGATTACCTGATCACAGAGACCATGTGCGATTTCAACTTCGCGGAATTGCAAACATGGTTTAAAGATACCTTCATAGATCAAAGCGATGAGATTAGGCTTTGGGAGTCCAATCTCCCTCTATATCTATTTCCCCAAGTCCACCATTTTCCAGAGTTCGCCCTCAAATGCCAAGCGCATTACCTCCCCGATCAGATAACCATAGTATCATCTTCTAGAGAAACTCTTTTCTCCATCACACCTGAGGCCATCGATCAAATGATGCAGATACCTAGAGATAAATCCCGTTCTCCCCTTACCATTGAATGTCTAACAGAAATGTACCAGAACCTGTCGTTTCCCCAAAGAGCAGAGATTTTTGAGTTGTTCCTCCCCCAGGATGACCAATTCCCCAAGAAAAATCCCCCTTACCACTCCTCCATATTTTTAGAAAGGGGCAACCAAATTATTTCATCATTATGTTGTTTGCTCGACTATTTTTCAGACGAATGGGTGGATGAACCCATATTGGGTTTCCTATCCACATTTTTTGCTAAAGAAAAGGCCACCATCCAGTTTGATTACAACACCTTTCTGACCGAGAACATCCACGACCAGTTGTTCAAATTCGCCATAAAGGGCATGTTCCGGTACTCTTCTATACTGGCCTACATGTTCACCTTCTTTCAAGCATACATGCTCTCTTTCCCTATGAAGAAAATGGACTAGGACGACAAACCACATGCTGTAACCTCTTGGACTTCGCCGCTCAGAAGAAATTCCACAGAGTTTGATTTCAAAGAGTTTGCTGAGCAGTTTTACCATCCAGTGGTGAGCATGCTTAGTGGTAGACCAGAGCTGAGGATAAATGAGGAGGTATAGAGAATCTTACACCTTTCAGACCTCGCCAAGACTGGAGATTGGTACCTTTATAAAAATCACACATAAATCAGGGTATATGGGTGTAAGTTAGCTCCATACAAACTACCCACGTACTTGCATGTCAGGATATTTTACCTAGAGTTTATTAGACAAATTATCAATTCAGATGATATACATTTTGTATCTCAGATGAAGAAACAATAGATGAGAATCAAAGGGAAGATGTGACCTTTTATCTGCAACAGTCGAGCTGCTGGGGAAGAGGCAGAAAAAATATTTAAGGAAATGAAATTTAGTACCAGTTTATCTTGGCACTATGATCCGTGTGGGATCATTGCAGAAATGAGATCGAAGAACAAAATCTCTCCATATGCTCACACACTCAAACCACAAATTGAGAAATATGTGAACCAGGTAGAGTGGGAGGTGATCACCCTGGAAGACACTAAAAAATAGTCTCCCTTAACCATGATTTCATAGAATACCACTCCATAGGTACCAGAGGAGAAAAGACCAAGGAAGGAGGTCTCTCCTTCAGTCACTGAATTGTCAGCAGAGGATTTTTGGGTATACACTAAAAGGCCTAAAACCACCCACACTACTCACAAGTCTGGAGAGGAAGAGACCCAGTCTACCAAGGTAGTCGAGGGAGAACGTACACCACTTCTTTCAAGCAACCAACAGATGATGTCTACTTATTCCTCAAAGAAGCAGACTGATATCAATGTGATCACTCAACCTCCACAGGGATCTGTAAAGCTGAGCATTTTTGAAAAATATGATTTGATTAAGAAGAAAAACCAGATGCTAACCAGTAGCACCTATGCTCAGTTCTGTAAGAAAACATCCACATCACAACACAGACTGTTATCATCTTTTGATAGAGAGAAGGGAAGAATGCACATGGCGTTTTTGCAAGAACAGGTGCCTCAACCCAAAGAGATCACTGACTACAAAAGGCCAACTCTTGAATTTGATGCCAAACAAGTTCATCCAGCTGACCAGATGGATCTACATAGGAAGGTTGGAGAAATGGTATTCTTCACATTGGCCCATGCTTCCACTACTGCTGCGAGATTACAGGTCTCTATGAACAATGTTCAGACCCAACTGAAACTGGAGAAAATATCCTCTTTCGCAAAGGATAACAGGATAAAATCCTTAGAAGAGTTGGTGATCAAGATTGGGTATGACCCCTCAAATGTGAAATCAGCTGAGGAGCTTCTCAAGAAAAAGAATGCTGACATTGCATATTTGAGGAAGAAACTAAAATTACCAGCTATAGAAGACTCACATGCCAAAGAGATAGTTGAGATAGAAGGGGAGAAAGAGGAATTACTAAAGCTAATCATGGAACAAAACACACAGATAAAGGAAATGGAGGCAGATTATGGAAAGGTTGTTGAAGGATAAGGAACAATCAACACCTATGGAATTCATTCCACTGAGTGCAGTTCCTCTCATAGGAGTTAGCACATCAACTGTATCAACATCCACCACAGCCGAAAGTCCATCACTCACTCCACTGACAACCCTGGAAAAAACTGTAGAGTTAGCAAAATCAATGGAGGATATGACCCTGTAAGGAACATGAATCAATAAACTAAATAAGGAGGTTGAGAATCTCCAGGAGCTTAAGTCTTCCTACCAGAAAAACTACAACATTGAGAGGCAAGCATCAGAAAATCTCAAGTAGGAAACACAACAGCTTCAGAAACAAACAGTGGGAGGCAAAACACTAGCAGAGGCTAAGGAGAACATTTGGACGGATATCTCCAAATCCATAAACGAAATATGGCCCATGGTGCAAATCATGTTCGAGCAACATGAACTGGTGTTGAGGAGTAGGCATGCCATTGACAAGATAAAAGGAGAGTTGGGTGAAATGCTCATAGAAACTAATGAAACCATTAAGTTTCTGAATTCAAAAACTAGGGAAGAGGTGGAAGACCTGAAAGTTGAAGACACAACATAAACTATCCTCGAGGTCAAAAGAGTTCTGACTAAACAAGGATTAATGTTGCAGCTGGAGGAGAAATCCTAGAACATGGATATCGGGGCTCAAATATTTTTCAAGAAGATCGAGGTGTTGCAAAAGAAAGGTCTTCTTGGTATGTTGATTCTAAACGATAAGCTAATGACCCTTTCCAACTATAAGCAGAAGATTTCCACGGTGGCCAAGGACAGTTCCAAGTTTTACGGAATATAGGGTAGTATCACAGGGAAGGCGTTCCTAGAGACTTTGTAGCTGGACCTCAGTATTCAGTACGAAGTCAAATATATTTTCCTCACCAAGTCGACGTTTTCCAAGTATACTGAGATGGACGAAATCTACCGCTCGTTACTGAAAGTTACCATCGCTAGTAAGCAAAGATGGGATGAGATGTGCGAATTGATTGAGTGAGGATGAGGGGTCTCGTCCAAGTCAGCAAACAGAGCAGTCAAAGTCATGCAGATGATTCACCAATGGCCTTCCCCAAAATCAGCATGAACGATAGAAAAAATCATCATCAATTCCTATATTTTTGTATCTTGTTATCTAGTTAGTTAGATCTAGATTCCGCCACATCCTGATCATTAATGATAGGGTCATTTGTAATTTTGATTATAAATACTTCTAACTTAGAAGTATTGGGGGTTTATCTTTATGCCCAAGCAAGCTGTAAGCACTGTAATTTTTATCAGAGATCTACCAGTAATAAAGGGATGTTTCACAAGAATATCGTGTGTTAGATGTTGGTGAAGTTTTCTCCTCTTTGTTGAATGTTTATCTCTCTCAATACTCATTTTGTTTTTCTAAATCTGATCGTTTGAAAGTAGCGAAAGTTGCAGAATTTATCTTCATATACTCTCTTTCTGACTTTAAATGATCTAAATGTTTTCTTCTGATATTATAATTAAGAAATTCTTAAATGCTTCTTGGTTATAATTGATTTTCTCACCTTCTCTGCATTCCATCATTTTTATGCTAAAGAATCCAGCAGTTGCATTATCCTGCCCTGTGAGAATACCTTTTAAAATTTGTTAGTCAGTCTCAAATTTTATAAAATAGACCCCATAGCCCAATGGATGCATAAGCGACATTTAAGCCATTTTATAAAAACAAACAACTCGGTCCTATTTATTTTAACTAGCTTAATATCTGAATTTTGAAACAAAGTTAAAACTTACAGAGAGATCCCTCTCTGAAATTGGCAAGGCTAGATCCCAGTTTCGAAGTGGTTGGATAAAGTTACCTCTGGTAAATTTTTTCTGCCTTACAACAACCTCTGGGAATTTACAGAGTGATAACATAATTGGCGACTCCACTGGAGAACTGAACAAACTTTATATATCCTACGATTTCTTTTCCCTAGACAAAGAAAATTGTATTTCTGAACGAATCATAAAATCTAAACTTATATAGAGATAATGTTCAAAGGTTGTTAAAGTTTGTATATATTAGCTAAAACTTTCTAAAAATAAAATTAAAAATTAAAAATTCTGGCTCCTAAAAGAGTTTTCACCATATCTCATCCATATCCTGAACCTGCAATAGCAATAGACAATCCTGAAAAATTACTCATAAAGAAAAATGGTGTAGAGGGTTTCGGGAGTCACAGTCCACTTCATAGGTCCCCTTCTCTCCCAGAGAAGTTGGTTGCCCTTCAAAACCTTGAGTTTGACATATATTTTGAACAAAGCCTTTTTAGAACAAAATCTGATAGCTTTGCAAGTGAAACAATTTTAGATCAAACCATCCTTCAACCCAGGACCCCTGAAATACTTTTTCCCAGAGCAGATGTTGATCAACGATTCCTCCAGGAATTTGACAAGCTAGAAGATCTAGTTGCTAATCTTGATCAAGCCTTAGACAAAGCTCATTTTCAGCAGTCGGTTGAACTTTCTGCGTTGACTATTGCTGCAACTTCTGTTAAACCTAAACCAGTTCATTCATCTCCTCCCAACCCTTCATCTTCCACAACTTCTATCACCTCCCCTCCAATCACACAGGTTGTTGTTCAGCCTCCTCCACCAATCATGGAAACAAGGTATGCTCCATTGGTGTTGGTTGCTCCTTTACATGTCATGCCTCAAGACTATCAAACCAGACTCCCTCAGTTTGATAGTACTGGTCCTCTGAATGCACAACAACATGTTGACAAAATGAACGATTATTTTGATTTGCAGGAAGTAGATGAAGATGATGTGTAGATGAGACTATTTGCACAGAGCCTGGCCGGCGAATTCAAAAAGTGGTTCAAAACCTTACGTGATGCTTCCATAACTAACATTTCTACTTTTCATCGAAGTTTCCTTGACAGGTGGGAGGTCAAGAAAAATCCTCTTCAAATCTTGTCAGAATATGAGAATATCAGAAGGAACCAAGGAGAGACAGTGCAGGATTACTGCACCCATTTCAATAACCTATAAAATGCAATTCCAATTGATATCAAACCACCTCAAGGTCTGGCATTGATAAAATTCCCCAATGGATTTGACACTGACATGTTGTATCAGCTAAGGGAAATAAACTCTGCTACTCTGGAAGACATGTAGAAAAGTGTCGTTAGTGTGGAACCAAATCTTTTGGCTAGAAGGGCCAGGTAGAGAACAGAAAGGAGGGTCACCATCAAAGAAGAGCCTTCTACTTCCTCATCAGATGCCAAATTAGACTCTCTAGCCAGAGATATGGAGAAAATGATGGAGAGACTCACTATAACTGATTGAAACCCACCTAGGGAGAACCAAGTTGCTCCTCAAATTTGAATCCCAAACTTCAGAAGAAATCTTCCCCAGATCCGACAGAGAGATCCTAGAGATCAAAGAGAACAGAGGGGGCCTGATCAACAGATCAGACCACCCTTCCAGAAGAATTACGATGATGATGGGGAGGAGGTAATCAAGGAGTTTGATGACACTCATATAAACCTCATGGGTGTTCATGATGAGGAATCCATTTTTCTTACCCAAGAAGAGCACAGGATCTTTCTCCTTTCACAAACAGAGGTCAATGAGGAAGCAGCGGAAACATAACAACATGCCTTTGAGAATACCATAATGGAAGTCCATAGGCAGTATAACCTGAGGATCAAGAGGGAAAATGACAACCCTCCAAAGAAGGCTGTTGAAACAAATAAGGCTACTAAAACAAAGAGAATAGTCAAAACCAAGAAAACCTCAGAAAACTCTCCCAAGAAAGTCCCTGAGAGGAATAATGTTGAATCTCCTGCACAACAAACTCTAGAAATTCTACAAAGAGAAAATTAGACTGAAGTTTCATCAACCAATCAACCAAGGGCACCTCGTCACAGAGTTCCAATAGATAAACCAAAGGTATAGACCCTAAGAAAAGCTTCCACTACTTTCAGCCTTGAAGGGGAACTAGCTAAATTGAATATTCTCATTCCCTTCTCCGAGCTGATGAACTAGAATGCTTACAGGTCGCAGGTGATTAAAGATTTAAGCATCGAACCTGAGATAGGTACTAAGGATTTGAATGTTGGATCTGTAAATCACTCGGACTCGGTAAATTTTGCTGATGACCGACTAGAGCTCTTGTTTGGTCCTGAAGTTGATGGTCAGACTGATAATGGTGTCATGACACCTTTTACATCAGCCTAAATATACACGACTTGATATTACACAACGCTATGCTCGATTCGGGCACCTCGCACAACCTGATGCCCAAAGATGTGATGGAAAAGTTGGGACTTGAGGTCACTAGACCCTATAAGGATTTGCATTCGTTTGACTCCAACAAGGCCAAATGTATAGACCTGATTAAAGACTTATGCATCACCCTATCTCAAATCCAAGAAAAGGGTATGGTAATGGATATATTAGTCGCATACATCCCCCCAAAATATACGGTATGTTACTATCAAGATCATGGGAAGCTAAGATGAAAGGAACCTTGTAGCTAGATATGTCCTACGCCACCATCCCGATATTTGGATAACATAGGAGACTGTACAAAGAAACCCTAATGAAGTATATGGTCAGCAGTCAGGAAAAGCCACACAACTACCCTCTATACTCTACACACTCTGATCTGGATTCTTTCATTTTATACAATGATGGTGATTTGGAAGAACAAATTGCTCAGATGGAAGATGATGCACATGATTTGAAAGAGAATAAAGCCATCATTGAGGCAAGAAAGGTTGAAACTGTGGAAAGTGAGGAACTCCTAGTGGATTTTTGGAGCATGGATTTCGATGGTGCAATGAGAAAAGAGGGAGCCGGAGATGGAGTTTGGTTACATAATCATAGATCAAGGTATTCAGAGAGCCATTCCTACAAACTTAATTTCCAATGCACTAACAACATAGCTGAGTACGAAGCTTTGATGCTCGGCCTGAAACTATTGAAGAAAGTTGGTGCCAAACAGATAATGGTAAGGGGTGATTCTGAATTGATTATACATCAAATCAAAGGTGAGTATGTGGCTAAACATCCCAGACTTAGAGCTTATAAGAATTATTTTTTGGATGCCCTTCAATGATTTACTGAAATTGACTTGAAGGTAATGCCTAGAGGACAAAACATACTTGCAGATGGGCTGGCTACATCAACAACTACCTGTAAAATTCATTTTCGTCCCACTCACAAGTACACAGTGGAGGTGAAGTGCAGACCAACCGTTCCTGACAACATCAGATACTGGCAGGTATTTGGAAATGATGATCACATAGAAGACTTCCTACCCTGTAAGAATGATTTTAAATGTACAAACATAGATTTAGAAAATGATGATGAGATTGTAAATAAATATGTTTTTGAAAGTGGTAGTGAAAATATCGTAGATTCCGAAGGTTTGAATGAAAATAAAGTAGATGCAGATGAATTGAATGAAAATGAGATAGATTCTAATATTCTACAGTTGAAAAATAATGTGTTACCTAGAGGTTTAGTTCTGCTAGAAGACTTGTTCGATTTTAACGATGTAGCCAAAAAATTGAAAATTGAAGCATGTGGTAAAGAGGTCGAAGAGTGCAACATAGGAACAGATGAAAATCCCAAGACGATAAAACTTTCCAAATCTCTACCCCCTGAGCAAAAACACAAATACATTGAACTTTTTAAGGAATATGTATATGTGTTTGCTTGGGGTTATGAGGACTTAAAATCCTACGACACAAGTATCATACAACATTGAATTCCCATAAAAGAAGAACAAAAACTTTTCAGGTAGAAACTTAGGAGAATAAATTCCAAGTTGCTTCCCCTGATAGAGAAAGAAATAAAAAAGATGTATGATGCAAAAATTATAGTGCCCTTAAGATTTTCCAAATGGGTTTCTAACCTAGTTCCTACCAGGAAGAAAACTGGCGAGATCAGACTTTGCATATATTTCAGAAATCTAAACAAAGTCTCCCTCAAAGACAATTACCCATTTCCCAAAATGGACCACATTTTGCAAAAAGTAGTTAGGGCTAGTAGGATCTCCTTACTAGATGGATTCTCGGGCTACAACCAAGTCCTTTTCCACCCGTAAGATCAAGAGAAGACAACATTTACCACACCCTGGGGAACCTTCATGTATGTGAAGATGCCCTTTGTCTTGATGAATGATGGTGCCACCTTTCAAAGGGAAATGGATATTGCTTTTGTGGACAAACTAGGAATATTTATAGTCATATATCTGGATTATGTGACTGTATACTCTCAATCTAACAAAGAACACTTGCAGCATCTCAGACGCGTGTTTGAGAAGTGCAGAAAATTCAGGATTTTGTTGAACCCAAAGAAGTCTTTGTTCGGTTTAGAGGAAGGAAAGTTGTTGGGACACATAATATCTAAAGATGGAATTAAAATAGATCCCAGTAGGATAGAAGCCATCCAGAAGGTGGAACACCCTATAAACATCAAAGAGCTACAATCATTCATCAACAAAATAAATTTCCTTAGAAGGTTCATACCCAACTTGGCCAAACTTCTTAGGAACATTACTAATATGTTAAAAAAAGACACAAAAATCAAATGGAACATTGAATCCAAACAGTCATTTGAGCAGGTGAAACATGCACTCACCCAAGCCCCAATTTTGATCAACCCAGACTACACCAAAGACTTTTATCTTTTCTCTTTTGCATCTAAACACACCATAGCAGCAGTACTGTTGCAGAAAAACAACGAAGGGTACGAACAACCCATAGCATTTTTCAGCAAATCTTTGAGAGACACTGCGTTGAACTACAACATAATGGAGAACCAAGCCTTTGCCCTGGTAAAGGCCATAAAGGATTTTAGAGTCTATATTCTCCATTCTCACACAATTGCATACGTTCCAAACGTAGTGGTAAAGGATATCCTGACTCAGGATAATCCATATGGTAGGAGAGGAAAATGGATTGCGGTTATAATGGAATATAACATTGAAATAAAACCTACTAAACTGATCAAAGGACAAGGTTTGGCCAAACTAATGGCTGAATCTAATTTTCATGCTCTAGATGTTAATTTTTTGGCTGCAGTTGACGAACAGGAAGAGCAAGCGATTCCAAATGTAAAGGAAGTATTCTTAAACTCTCCTTGGTAACCAGACCTCATTTTTGTACTTCATAACTTACAAGCTCCTCCTGGTTTGACTAAGACCAAATCCATATTTATCAAACTGAAAGTATTTAAATTTTGTATTCTAGAAGGTAATCTTTATTGGAAAGATCTTGGTGGTATTTTGCTTAATTTCCTGTTGAAAGAGGAAGCTGACAAAGTTCTGCAGGATTTCCATGCAGGGGACTGTGGTGGACATCTGAGTTGGAAGACCACAACCAACAAAATTTTAAGAGTTGGTTTCTACTGGCCTACATTGTTTGTTGATGTTCATCAAAAAGTTACTTCTTGTCATAAATGCCAGGTCTTTGAAGGTAAAAGGAAGTTGCTTCCTCTCCCCATGAAACCCATCTCAGTTGAAGACCCTTTCCAACAATGGGGTTTGGACTTTATTGGAGAAATACATCCATCATCCTCAGGCCAACACAAGTGGATCCTCACATCCAATGACTACTTCACCAAGTGGATCGAGGTTGTGCCATGAAGGCAAGCTACTGACTCTGTTATCATTAAATTTTTAGAAACTAATATCTTGTCTCGTATTGGATGCCCCAGAAAATTTATAGCTAACAATGCAGCGGCCTTCAGATCCAAAAAACTCATAGATTTTTGCAGCCAATACCACATTACTTTGGGACACTCCACAACTTATTACCCTCAGGAAAATGGGCTAGCTGAGTCCTCCAACAAGACTCTGGTGAATATCACTAAGAAGACTCTACAAGAAAACAAGAAGTCCTGGCATAATAAGCTAGTTTTCGCACTCTGGGCTGACAGAATAAGAACCAAAAGATCAATTGGCATGTCACCATACCAATTGGTGTATGGCACTGAAGCAATTTTTCCCATCTCCTTAGGAGTCCCTGTCATGAAATTGTTGTAGGAAGCGCAAGAAGAGCCAAATGATGTCCAGAGGAGGATAAATCAAATGATCCACTTAATGCAATCCAGAGAGGAAGTCTACAACAAGACTCAGGTTATCCAAGAAGGTATAAAAAGATCTACGAGAAGAGGACTAAAGAAGATGATTTTGAGTCAGGCAATCTAGTTCTGAAATGGGATTCTAGAAATGAGGACAAGGGTAAGCATGGAAAATTATATAGCTTATGGAAAGGCCCTTACACCATTCAGGCATTCAGAGGAAATAATGCATTTTTGCTAAAAAAACATTGATGGATCAGACCTGCCAAGTGGACCTGTTAATGGCAGGATGTTGAAGCATTATTTGCCTTCGCAATAAAGATCTCATGAATCCATATTCATTGTACATACCATTTCACTTTTCATTCAGGTTTTATGTAGGTGATATTAATCGGGTGGGTGAAGCCCATAGAGAAGGCCCTAAGCCACTGACCAATGCCACCAAGTTCCCAAAATAAAAACAAAACAGATAGCAGCAATAAAACAATGGAGGAAACCTTTACAGACATCAGAAAACAAGTTCTTGGCACTTCACAAGGAGAGTACCATCCCAAGGTGGAGCCGCTGTTATAACCTTATAATTTATAGGATCATCTGGTGACTGGAAGCAATTTCACTATTGATGTATGTTGTCTTGCAAATAATATTTCATTCCTGCAAAGTA
>ML781350.1:209071-243799 GCA_009831015.1 Picea engelmannii | reverse complement strand
GGGGGTCATAAATCGACGGTGGATCTAGCGGCGCGGGCCCCATCCTAATGTGTCAACAACATATAGAGTCATACCCCCTCACTCCAAACCAGTTACCTCCACATCCCCTCCGACATATCGCCATACCAGTATTCCTATACCACCGCCGTGTCATGATGTCACATCCCACTTCCCCTCCTTCCAAGTCCCGTCTCATAAATCTATTAGCTTGTCCCCTCCATTCGCACGTTACCGGTCATGTCTCACTCGCTTACATTGCAATCACCACCCTCCACATCATCTTGGTACACCCGTCACCCATCCTTCACCTGCCACCTTACACTTCAAGTGATCTGTTGGCCATTTATTACCGACTAACATACCCGTTAGTCTGCTGACCTGTCCCCCATGCCCAACAGATACCCATTTACTCAAATTTAACCCTGTTTCCGCCATTCATGCACTACCTCACACTCTTTGCGCACCAGAAACTGACTTTCCTTGCCTTTGCAACCATTTGACCAACCATAGCCATTACCTACTAATGTTTTTTTTCAGTGTGCAGGTACTTGTTGAATCAATGGTGCCAAAATCCAAAAGATCATAAGTCGAGGAAAATCCTTTCCTCCCACCTCCTGTCGATCTCGACCAGATTCCATTAGCTAATAAAGATTACCTGATTATAGAGACCAGGTGTGAATTCGACTTCGGGGAATTGCAAACATGGTTTAAAGATACCTTCATAGATCAAAGCGATGAGATTGGGCTTTGGGAGTCCAATCTCCCTCTGTATATATTTCCCCAAGTCCACCATTTTCCAGAGTTCGCCCTCAAATTCCAAGCACATTTCCTCCCCGATTAGAGAGCCATAGTATCATCTTCTAGAGAAACTCTTTTCTCCATCACACCCAAGGCCACCGATCAAATGATGCAGATACCTAGAGAAGAATTCCGTTCTCCCCTCACCATTGAAAGTCTAACAGAAATTTACCAGAACCTTTCATTTCCCCCAAGATCACACATTTTTGAGTTGTTCCTCCCCTAGGATTCCCAATTCCCTAAGAAAAATCCCCCTTACCACTCCTCCATATTTTCAGAAAGGGGAAACCAAATTATTTCATCATTATGTTGTTTGCTCGACTATTTTTCAGTCGAATGGGTGGATGAACCCATATTAGGTTTCCTATCCACATTTTCTGCTGAAGAAAAGGCCACCATCCAGTTTGATTACAACACCTTTCTGGCCGAGAACATCCACGATCAGTTGTTCAAATTCGCCACAGAGGGCATGTTCTGGTACTCTTCTATACTGGCCTACATGTTCACCTTCTTTCAAGCATACATGCTCTCTTTCCCTATGAAGAAAATGGACCAGGACGACAAACCACATGCTGTAACCTCTTGGACTTCGCTGCTCAGAAGAAATTCCACAGAGTTTGATTTCAAAGAGTTTGTTGAGCAGTTTTACCATCCAGTGGTGAGCATGCTCAGTGGTAGACCAGAGCCAAGGATAAATGAGGAGGTCCAGAGAATCTTACACCTCTCAGATCTCGCTAAGACTGGAGATTGGTACCTCTATCAAAATCACATAGAAATCAGGGTATATGGGTGTGAGTTAGCTCCATACAAACTACCCACATACTTGCCTGTCAGGATATTTGCCCTGGAGTTTATTAGACAAATGATCAATTCGGATAATATACATTTTGTATCTCTGAAGAAGAAACAACAGATGAGAATCAAAGGGCAGATAGGACCTTTTATCTGCAACAATCGAGCTGCTGGGGAAGAGGCAGTCAAATTGTTAAAGGAAATGAAATTTAGTACAAGTTTCTCTTGGCACTATGATCCATGTGGGATCATTGCAGAAATGAGATCAAAGAACAAAATCTCTCCATATTCTCATACACTCAAACCAGAAATTGAGCAATATGTGAACCAGACAGAGTGGGAGGTGAACACCCTAGAAGACATCGAACAACATTCTCCCTTAACCATGATTTCACAAACTACCACTCCACAGGTACCAAAGGAGAAAATACCAAGGAAGGAGGTCTGTCCTTCAATCACTGAATTGTCAACAGAGGATTTCCAGGTATACACTAAAAGGACTAAAACCACCCACACTACTCACAGGTATGGAGAGGAAGACACCCAGTCTACCAAGGTAGTCGAGGGAGAACACACACCACTTATTTCAAGAAGCCAGTAGATGATGTCTACTTCTTCCTCAAAGAAGCATACCAATACCACTGTGATAACTCAACCTCCACAGGGATCTGTAAAGATGAGTATTTTTTAAAAATATGATTTGATTAAGAAGAAAATCCAGATGCCGACCAACAACACCTATGCTCAATTCTAGAAGAAAACGTCCACAACACAACACAGACTGTTATCAGCTTTTGATACAGAGAAGGGAAGAATGCACATGGAGTTTTTGTAAGCACAGGTGACTCAACCCAAAGAGATCACTGACTACAAAAGGTCAACTCTTGAATTTCATGCCAAAAAAGTTCATCCAGCTGACCAGATGGATCTGCACAGGGAGACTGGAGAAATGGTATTCTCCACATTGGCCCACGCTTCCACTACTGCTGCGAGATTACAGGTCTCTCTGAACAATGTTCAGAACCAACTGAAACTGGAGAAAATATCCTCTTTCACAAAGGATAATAGGATAAAATCCTTAGAAGAGTTGGTGCTCAAGATTGGGTATGACCCCTCAAATGTGAAAGCAGCTGAGGAGCTGCTCAAGAAAAAGAATGATGACATTGCATCTCTGAGGAAGAAACTGAAATTGCCAGCTACAGAAGACTCACAGGCCAAAGAGATAGTTGAGATAGAAGGGGAGAAAGAGGAATTGCTAAAGCTAATCATGGAACAAAATGCACAGATAAAGGAAATGGAGGTAGAGTATGGAAAGGTTGTTGAAGGATAAGGAACAATCAACACCTATGGAAGTCATTCCACTGAGTGCAGTTCCTCTTGTAGAAGTTAGCATAGCAATTGTATCAACAAACACCACAACATGAATTCCATCAGCCACCCCACTGACAGCCCCTGGAAAAGATGTAGAGTTAGCAAAATCAATGGAGGAGATGACCCTGGAAGGAACATAAATCAACAGAATGAAGAAGGAGGTTGAGAATCTCTAGGATCTTAGGTCTTCCTACCAGACAAGCTACAACATTGAGAGCCAAGCATCAGAAAAGCTTAAGCAGGAAATACGACATCTTCAGAAACAAACAGTGGGAGGCTAAACACTAGCAAAGGTTAAGGATAACATTTGGACGAATATCTCCAAATTCATAAACGAAATATGGCCCATGGTGCAAATCATGTTCGAGCAACATGAACTGGTGTTGAGGAGTAGGCAGGCTATCGACAAGATAAAATGAGAGCTGGGTGAAATGCCCACAGAAGATAATGAAATCATTAAGTTTCTGAATTCAAAAACTAGGGAAGAGATGGAAGTCCTTAAAGTTGAAGACATAACATAAACTATCCTCGAGGTCAAAAGAGTTCTGACTAAACGAGGATTAATTTTGCAGTTGGAGGAGAAATCCCAGAACACGGATATCGGGGCCCAAATTTTTTTCAACAAGATCAAGGTGTTGCAAAAGAAAGGTCTTCCTGGTATGCTAGTTCTAAACGATAAGCTAATTACCCTTTCCGTCTACAAGCAGAAGATTTCCACGGTGGCCAAGGACAGTTCCAAGTTTTCCAAAATACAGGGTAGTGTCACAGGTAAGGCATTCCTAGAGACTTTGCAGCTGGACCTCAGTATTCAGCATGAAATCAAATATATTTTCCTCACCAAGCCGACGTTTGCCAAGTATACCGAGATGGACGAAATATACCATCGGTTAATAAAAGTTACCATCCCCAGTAATAAAATATGGGATGAGTTGTGCGAATTGATTGAGTAAGGATGAGGGGTCTCGTCCAAGTCAGCAAACAGGGTAGTCAAAGTCACACAGATGATTCACCAATGACCTGCCCCAAAATTAGCATGAACGATACAACATATCATCATCAATTCCTATATTTTTGTATCTTGTTATCTAGTTAGTTAGATCTAGATTCCATCACGTCCTGATCATTAATGACAGGGTCGTTTGTAATTTTGATTATAAATACTTCGAACTTAGAAGTATTGGGGGTTGATCTTTATGCCCAAGCAAGCTGTAAGCACTGTAATTTTTATCAGAGATCTACCAGTAATAAAAGGGATGTTTCACAAGATTCTCGCGTGTCAGTTGTTGGTGAAGTTTTCTCCTCTTTGTTGAATGTTTATCTCTCTCAGTACTCATTTTGTTTTTCTAAATCTGATCATTTGAAAGTAGCGAAAGTTGTAGAATTTCTCTTCGTATACTCTCTTTCCGACTTTAAATGATCTAAATGTTTTGTTATGATATTATAATTAAGCAATTATTAATTGCTTCTTGGTTATAATTGATTTTCTCATCTTCTCTGCTTTCCATCATTTTTATGCTAAAGAATCCAACAGTTTCATTATCCTGCCCTGTGAGAATACCTTTTAAAATATGTTAGTCTGTCTCAAATTTTATAAAACAGACCCCATAGCCCAATGGATGCGTAAGCAACATTTCAACCATTTTATAAAAACAAACAACTCAGTCCTATTTATTTTAACTAGCCTAATATCTGAATTTTGAAACAAAGTTAAAACTTACAGAGAGATCCCTCTCTAAAACTGGCAGGGATGGATCCCAGTTTCAAAGTGGTTGGATAAAGTTACCTCTGGTAAATTTCTTCCGCCTTCCAACAAATTCTGGGAATTTACAGAATGATAACACCTTGGAAATCTTGAGAAACTCCTACCCAAATACCATTGCATGGTCATCCAATGAATCCATAGTAAAATCCAAGCTGCCTAACCAATTCTCGACTTTCAAAGTTGTAGAGAAAACCACCCCTACTGCCATCTTCACTACTAAGTTGAAAACCTTGAATGCGGCCATGATTCTCTCAGGATTATAGTGGAGAAACGTAGCATTTCACTCACTAAAAAAACCATGGGTTGCACAAGGATTCCACCTTCAACCCACTGACTGTTGCATCCATAAACATATCTCGTTCACCTGTTCATCTTGCAAACAATTTCCACAGCCTACAGACTTTCCTAGACCAACTATCAAGGCATTCAACACTTCCATCATCTCCTTTGAAGGTTGTTTCAGCGAGGTCGCCACACCCAACACTGCAAACTTCTTCCTTGTCGACTTCACTTGGAATTATTCCAATTTGGCCAACTATTCCTTCAAGGGACAATTTTTCACAAAGTGGTTTTGAGAATAAATATAACTAGTAAGATACTTACCTCTGACTCTAGGAAATCTAGGTTGCTTCTTTGTTGCAATCTTGTGTATATCTTCGACATCCTCCTACTTAAGCAACCCCAACCTCAACAACGTCCAAGCCTCCACTTGGTCTAACAAGGCCTTCAAATTTTGGACCCAAGCTTCCACTTGTGCGTTAACTTGCTTCAACTTCCCCAGTGAACTTGGCACAAGTGGTGAACCTCTTGTTCCAAGATCTTGGCCACGATGCCTAACTTGGACTTACAAGACTCATATTTCGCGCTCTCCATGCTACAAGTCATGACCATGGCGGTTGTCTTGACACATCTCAATTTCGTCTAAGTCTCAAGTCTTGGTTGAGCACCTTCCCTAAGCTTGTGACATACCCGAGTCAACTTTCCTTCATCGTGATGTCCACCCATGTAGTGGCCATGTACTACACCAAAGCACCAAGTCCGTATGCCTTGTCCAATCATTAATTCAATCCACTACCAAAGTGCCCAATTCATTGGATGTCTATGAAATTATTTCAAGTTTTCCCATAAGGCTTGCATGACTCTCATGAGGGTCTCGAAAATAATCAACATAAATATGTCTATGGTGAAGGGCGCCCAAACTGGCCCAATTCAAGTCTTCGATCATTGTCGCAAGAGTGTAGCGTCTGATTTCACCAAAACATGTTCTAACACCAACTATCACGGAAGTGATAGTGGTTAAGAGTACCAAAATATCACAAATATAGATAAAAATATGTGACCAACTATCACATATATCTGATACCACATATCATAGAAGTGAAAGTGGTGAAGAGCACCGAAATTTCACCAAATTCACTTTGATACCACCTGTCACAAACCTACAATCCACCTAATTTTTTTTGCGATGACTTGGTGTGCCCAAGTTTCTCTGGAACATGTGGTTATGCGACATTTCCTTGCCTCAACTGCGAAATTTTGACCACATCATTCCTACTAGAACCAAACTATGTCTCTTCACTCAAGGTCTACCCTTAACTTTTCCTTGGGTTACAACAAGTTAGATACACCAAGTCCTCCTCAACTAAGTTATCCAACAAGTATACTAGGCACATGTACAACCATGGCCTCAATATGTTCCACAACAATACTTATACTTAATCAATTATACACATAGAAAAAATATATGCAAAGAACATGAAGATCCAAAGGCATAGAATATATGCACAAGTACACATGATATGGGGATGGGAAACACTTGAAACAAGTTCCTAACACCCTTATTCATACATGTATAAGAATGTTACATATGATACAAGATACAAAGAGGGGATCTTGGTCAATGCTACAACTTAATTACAATAGTAAAAGAAATATCAAGGCCCATTGCCTCCTCCTAGACAACCCAAAAAAATTCACACCAATCAACCCTTGTCACGTATGTAGGCCTGCCTCCTGCAAGTCTTGTGCACAATATTTTTCACTTAGCCAACTGGGGAGACCTACAATATCAAGTACCAGAACAGACCACCACATATCCTTTTGCTGACTCTTACCTTGGCTTGGCTTGGCATGCCTCTCCATACTTATATGCATCTTTCCCAACACTTGGCAAGTTGTGTCGCTTGGAGTGGTCACAAGCCAACTCATCTGTCGCACATGCTAGTCCACATGAGTCACCCCAATTGTGCCTCATCGTGTGTTCAACCTGGTCATTCATGCCTAGGTCTCCTCATCTATGAATCATCTCGTCATAATTCATGCCCAAGGGAGTAAGCCCAACAAGTGCAGTTTGTGATTGCAATCCACAACAACTTGTGGTCTAAGGCATGTAATGTACCTAGCCTCCTAGCTTGGTACCATGCTCTGATACCAATCTGTAATGTACCCAACCTCCTATATGGGTACCTCCCTCTGATACCAATATGTAATGTACTCCGTTAGCAACACTAACAAATTCTCTAATATCAATTTGTAACATCCCCAACTTACTACTGAGTAGTTCCACTCCAAAAATATAGTGCATAGATTCTACACTATAACATTAATCTATGCAGAATCACGTGAGGTAACACACATGATCGCAAGTTGGATCGCGCCCTAACAAATTTTCCTTTTCATACACTAGTTATAATAGGAGAATTAACATGTAATACAACCGTGTGCATGATCATTCTATGCACACAAGTATTATTGTTCCTATAACCACTTTGAACACATGATTACTACTACACACGCAACCACTCTAGTATCGCATGCCAATTCAGTTCTATTTGTGCACACAGATATGCTTCCCCATGCACACAACAATTCTATCCTCGTGCACGCACAGATTATTTCCCTGCGCGTATGACATTTATAGTCTTTCCTCGAAACTCATGACCATCAATTCACAAATTAACTAATAGGAAACTCAATAACTATCATGAATTGCATGTGCGACAACAATTATTGAATAACAACATCATGCTTACATGTACAAACAACATCACATAAAATAACAACAATTAATTACATGCAATGTCATAGAGTAAATAAACCCATATTAGACATATATAACTAAGAATGCGGTACATTAGACAAGCACATAAGGAAACTTATATTTTTATAAGAGTCACAGAATGCACACAGAGCTCAGATGTTCCTGCTATCCATAGAATCTGTTTCTCTTAAACTTTCAGCAACAGGTCACCCTCGAGCTTGAGCTTAAACTCCACCAGGGAAAAAGGATTCATAATGCTAGGATAAGGTCTGATAATCAACATAATTTTTCAGTCCAAGGTGCCCAAATACTGCAACTAGACTATAGTCTCACATTCCCCACATGCCTGTCCCACCCAAGGAAGTGTGTGCTTTCTCTTCTAAACACTCCTTCATTTTCCCCACTTCCCTTTAAATGCTTCAACAATAGGCCGAACATGAAGTCTTAGAGCCCTGTAACTAATGCCTAGTGCACAAGGGAATAGTTCCTAGAAAATATCTCACTTGGAGAGAATGCTCATGGTCGTGAAAACCCGCCTCTTTGACAACAAATCTCTCACCTGGAGAGAATGCTCACAGGCCTCACAACCCACCTCTTCGAAATTAAATCTCTCACCTCGAGAGAATGCTCACGAGCCTGACAACCCGCCTCTTCGACAACAAATACTCTAGTTACAAAATGGAAAAACCTCTTTAAAATATTTTATCTATAGATAAGGTAATGGTCATTCCCTATTCAGATGGTCTGACCCTTCCAACACATGAGAAATGAATGAATTCCCCCCAAAATACACTAAGTTTTGACCATATATTTGCATGGTCATAACTGGACACTTGTCACCTTCAGACTTAGATTTATCCACTTAGTGACTCATTTCCATCCCTCGAGAACTTAGGATAAATAAATATCCATCGCTATACTTTTCAGAAATATTAATAAAATATTCCCTTGGACGTAAGTCCCCCCTTTTCCCTTTTCGGTGGATTTTATCCCCTCGTCTCTTTTTGTCTGAGTGGTATGTGCACAACAATTTGATTTTATTAATAACTTGAGAGTGATTACATTTTACAAGGATAGGCGCAGTTCCCTTTTTCCATCTTAGCTCACCATCCCAATAACCACACAGGCTCTCTGGCCTCAAATACACACACACACACACACAACTCGGTCTGATGCGCACTTCAAGGTAATCCTCGCACACTTACTCAGGTGCACACAACACTATGGAATGTGTGCATCCTACCCTTGATCTGCAATCCATATGCACTTAGTAAGGTGCATGAAACACTATGGAATGTTCACGTTATTTCTTTGGAAAACAATCTTCGCGTACTACTCAGGTGCATGCATAATTGAACCAAAACTTGGTGCCAATGACTCACCAACTTAAATGTACATCTACAATTTTAAGTGCATGCAAAACTGAACCAACACTTGGTGCCAACATCTCACTAGCCTAAATGTACATTTACAATTGGGGTTCATATTAGGGATATTACATTCCCCTTCCCCTTATTTATGCACTATCCTTAGTTCATTATATACATATATACATACAAAAAATTCACAAGTCTTCAAAAAGATACTGGTACTCTGCCCGCATAACATCCTTTCTCTCCTAAGTTTCATACTCATGACCGTACCAGGTCCATTGGAGCTTTACTAGATCTATGGCTCGAGTCCAGAGCTATTTTATTTTCCGATCCAATATGCAAACTAGTCGCACTCGAAAATCGCCTTCTAGATCCACCTGAATCACATTCCAATCAATGACATGATTAGCATCAGGTACGTACTTTTTAAGAAAAGATACATGGAAAACATTATGAATACACAAGGATGCAGGCAATGCAATCATATATACGACAGGACTGTTGGCAACCACACATGATTTTCAATACTTATCATGATCAAAAGAGACTATACCTTTCTGTAGTTGCCATCACCTTCTATTTGTAAATGTTTATGTTTCTGAGTTTCGAGGTGATGATTGGGTTAAGTTTACCTTATTGAGTTTTTTTTTCATTTGCATTTTCATTTGTTTTATTTTTAATTCATGACTGTAAGCATGAATTTAAACATAAAACTTGGCTTGGTTTCATAATCTTTTACCTTAGAAATATCATTTTAAAAGTCACCCATATATGATTAAAATTCAAATCTTATGAAATGGTTGATTAATCCACCATCGAAATCTTTGTGTATTATGGTTATTATGAATTCATTAGTTCTATAGTTCATTGTGGAAATGTTTGAATGCACAAGAACCTTGGTTAAATGTTGATATTGTTCTCATGAGTTCAATTGTCATATCAACATTCATGCAAATTAGTACATGCATGTTGTACTTGCATCTTTGTTTCACCTTGCTGGCCCAAAATAATAATGAGACCATTCATTATGCGCATAGGGTTTTTACTCAGTAGGATTTGGCACTCATCATGAGAAATGGTTTGGAGTCTTACAAACCTTCTGGTTTTCGTTTTTCCCTAATTCTCCTGTCCGAGTTATGATAGCCCCTGGACTCTGCGATTTTCATGCTATTACATCACGCTTAGACTTGTCTCTGCTGCTCATCCTTTGGAAACATAAACCTATCCCTTCTGATATCTGTTGCATCCTTGTCACAGTGGTAATGGCACCCATGGTTCGTATCGATCCAAACGGATGCCAAGCTTTGCTATCCCATGATGACGATATTGATGACCTGAAGGCTCATGGATGGGATGTGTTCCTCAAGAAGTTCGAAGGCTATAATCTCCAGGTTGCAAAATATTTTGATGGCTTCAAGGCCAAGATTGGATATATATAGTTGGAATTAACAGAGTATTTCATGAGCAAGGCGACGGGACTCCCATTAAAAGGTGAGAGGTGGTTTAAGAATGATAAATTAGAATATTTCCCATGGAGTTTATTCATGGCTTCCCGCGAAACCACTTGTTGTACAAAAGGTATTCCTATTGCTCTGTTAAAACCTAGATGGCACAATCTCCTTTTAATTCTGAAGCAGTTTGTTACATGTGAAGGCCGATATGGTCTAGTTTTTCTATACCACATTCATATGCCTATGAATTTCATAGGGTTTGAGTTGGATATGCATTTTTACCTATTGATGAGTCTTTAAAAAATGTCCAAGCCCTATAAGCGACAGTGTATCAATTCGAGTATGTTTCACCATGGACTTGTTAAAATCTTGTTGGTTTATCACTTGTCAAAAATAGGTGACAATTGGGAGACCTTTCTGGTCAGAAATGGCTTCACCCAGGCCGACGCTATAGCCAACCTTTTTTTAATTGTAAACCCTAATTTGGACAGACCAATAACTGAAAGTCAGGTAGTTAATTGAATTGATGGCCTAGAATTTATTGAATCAGTTTCTCTTGTTGATGAAACCCCTGTGGATAAAGAATTACCATGTAGGTTTTCACCTAGAAGATCTCTGGAACAAGTAATTGCATAATTAAAAGAAAAGGATCATCCTGTGCCTATGAACGATTCTAGTTTAAACGTTAATGATAAACTTGTTGTGAAGAATTTCCGTAAGGGAAAGAAACCACAGAGCACGGATTTAAGTTTCAGGAATAAGAAGGTTGGTCGTTTGATTTCTAGAAAACTAAGAAATCAAAAGAGTAATCATTTTAGCTCGATCGATCCGATCGAGATCGATGATCGGTGTTCAGATTGTGAGATAGACGATTTCTTGGCTCGTGAAGACCTAGAAAATTAGTGTTCCAGGAGAGAGATTATTACCCATGTTGAACAATATGATTTCGTGACCAATTTACCCCCGTGTCTTAAGGGTAAAGAAATATTTTCGGGTATCGATCACAACCTGAAACAAACCACAGGTAAAAATGAAGCACCCCTTGTCGATTGTGTTCCACGTCGATCTGCCATTACCCCAGTGCACTGTGATAATTGTCTTGATTGGATAGAGCGTTATTATACAGATGTGCCTCTTTTACAAGATCGAGTTAAATTCTTGGATGCTCAGAATGCTCTATTGAAACAAGAGAACCTTGACCTAAAGGCACACACGGAGAGGGAGAATAAATGATTCAAAAGGGTCGGGAATATAATCATTAAGAACACAACCAGTTTCAAAGCAATTATAAATTCCGAATTCTCAAATTCCTCTTTGTCTAATTTTTAATGGTAAAACGATTTTGTTTTGATTTCATTCAATTTTGTTATGAAAAAATGAAATAAGTAGATTTCATTTTTGATTTCATTTGCTAAAAATAAGACTAGCTACATAATCTATGATTCTGTAGCCAATCTCTTTTGAATAATAATTAGCAATTGTTTTTCTGAATATCAAATTGATTTTTTCTATTTACAGGAAATGGAAGATTATACTAATGATTGCAGGAAGAGAACACTTTATTTGAATCATATGTTAAAATATTCATTAGTTTCTATCTTTTTTATGTTTATAAAACTTTGGCTTATTTAGACAAAACCAACTCATGCATGAGTGGTTACTATTTTCACTATTTTTGTAATATTATCCAATTTTTGTGGATTCAACTCTATCTTGTATGATATGAGCATTTGAATCTTGAACTAGTTTAAATACTGTTCACTCTTGGTGGTGAAGGCACCTTTGGATTTGGACACAATTGCATACATGTAACTTTCAAGATTGTATGGACAAGCTACTCACTCCTCAGCTTTAGACTAGCGTGGCGCTTACCCATTGTGTTTTGCCTTTTATAGTATGGAATGTTATTATGTTTATCATAGCTTTAGTCTTATGATCATATGATACTTCATATTATTCAACACTTTAATTCTTTTTGTAATTTTTTGTTCATATATTACATCTGTGATCATTATTTCATTTAAATATCATTGATTTATGCTTGATGTTAAATGATGTATTACATGAATTCTTAATATTAAATTTATTTCACTATAAGTGTTCATCCTTGAAAGATCACCAGATCTGTGTGTTTATTACTCTGCTCTTATATTCTTGTTTCAAAAACACCTTTGAGTTTGCTTCTGGGAGTGTTAGCCCTAGCCTGTTACAGATTTTTCTCACATGCAAGACAACTGGGAGTTTGAATTGCGCAAATATATAAACTCATTAATTGATTAATCTCAGGTTAGTTTACTCGCATTCTATTTCTTTTGTTATTTTATTTATCAATGAATTAAGAATAATTTAAATTGGCTTTGACTTTTATGTTGTTCTTATTTCAAATTGTGTTTTAATTAGTTTTTCTTTAGTTTTTTAGATTTTAAATATAAAACAAAAAATATAAAATGTATGTGCTTTCTTTATCTACTTCATAAACGATTTCAAAAAACATCGATTTTGCAAGACATCCAACAAAACTTGCAAATTGTATATACATTGTTCAAAACCATATGCACATAGCCATACTTCTATTTTTGATGTTTGTAAATTATCGAACTTACATTATTAGTATCATATCTTTATAGGTTAGTTTCATTTCTTTCTAGGACTTTAGTTGGCCAATGGAGCCATTAAACCCGTCAGGTCATTTCATGCCAAACGACTTGGATTATTTAGACAACCCCGGTCCGGATTTGACCTTCCAATTGACAGTGTGTCATTTACTCCCGTCAACAAGGACTAATCCTTTGTATGATTTCAAATGGCCCACAGTAGTGTGCTGCCAGCTTAGAACATTTTCCCAACTTCAAGGAATTGCATCTTTCTTTCACTTTCAAGAACACATGATCACCCACTTTAAACTCTATGTGGGTTCTGCCTTTATCTGCACAAATTTTCTATCTATCTTGGGAAGCCTTTAAATTATGACTTATGTTCACCATATGCTCTTCCATTTCCCTAAGTAAATCTGGCCTAACCACTATGTAGTTTGTTGGGTTGTCCCAACTCACTGGTGTGTTGCACTTTCTTCCATAAAGTGCCTGAAATGGGCTCATCTTTAGAGATGTTTGATACTCATTGTTACAAGCAAACTCAACCAAAGGTAAAAAATATTCCCACTGCGTTGATTTTTCCATCACATACATTCTTAGAATATATTCCATCACTTGATTTACCCTCTCTTTTTTCCCATCTAACTCAGGGTGATATGTTGTGCTAAAATTCAAATTTGTCTCAAATCCATTGAATATCCCTTTCCAAAAATTTGATGCGAACTTGGGATCTCTGTCAAACACAATTATCTTATGTACACCATGCATCCTAGCAATTACTCTTATGTATATATCAACAATGTTGGTTTCATTGTGAGTTGACTTCAATGGAATATAATGGGTAGATTTAATAAGCTTGTCCACCACTACCATAATAAAATCATGTTGCTTAGTAGTCATATGAAGTTTAGTAATGAAATCCATGGTCACAACATCCCAATTCCACTCAAGATTGGGAAAATGTTGTAGAAAACCAGTTGTGTGTCTATGCTTAGCCTTGACCTTTTGACATCCAAGGAATCTAACAATAAAATTAGCAACATCCTTTTTCATGCCTAGCCAATAATATTTTTTTTTGACCGCTGCAATTGTCTTATGATAGCCTGAGTGCCCAACATGAGGAACTTTATACATCTCTGACAATAACATATTTTTCAACTCCTGATCATTTGGCACATAAACTTTGTGCCTATACATGAGGATTCCATCATCTTTTAACTTATAACCTTTAAATTTTTGTTGCAATTTACCTTGCTATACAATTTCTTTTGAAACTCCTACCCCCAAGACCATTGCATGGTCATCCAATGGAGCCATAGTCAAATCCAAGCTTCCAAACTAATTCCTGACTTTGAAAGGTGTAGAGAAAACCACCCCTATTGTCAACTTCACTGCTAAGTTGATCACCTTGAATGCGGCCATGCTTCTCCTAGGCTTACAGTGGAGCAACATAACATTTCACTCACTAAAAAACCATGGGTTGCACAAGGATTCCACCTTCAACCCATTGACTATTGCATCCATAAAATATATCTCATTCACCCCTTCGTCTTGAAAACAATTTCCACAGCCTACGGACTTGCCTAGACCAACTATCAAGGCATTCAACCCTTCCATCATCTCCTTTTAAGGTTGTTTCAGCTGGGTCACCACACCCAACATTGCAAAATTATTCTTTGTCAACTTCACTTGGACTTCTTCCAATTTGGCCAACTTTTCCTTCAAGGGACAATTTTTCACGAAGTGGTTATGAGAATAAACATAACTAGTAAGATACTTACCTCTGACTCTAGGAAATCTTGGTTTCTTATTTTTTGCAATGTTGTGGATATCTTGGGAATCCTCCTACTTAATTGACCCCAACCTCAACAACGTCCAAGCATCCACTTGGTCTAACAAGGCCTTCAAATTTTGGACCCAAGCTTCCACTTGTGCGCTAACTTGCTTCAACTTCCCCAGTGAACTTAGCACAAGTGGTTCCCCTTGTTCCAAGATCTTGGACACAATGCCTAACTTCATCTTCCAAGACTCATCTTTCATGCTTTACATGCTACAACTCATGACCAGGGTGGTTGTCTTGGCACATATCAATTTCGGCCAAGTCTCAGGTCTTGGTTGAGTGGCTTCCCCAAGATTGTGACACACCCGAGTCAACTTGCCTTCACCGTGATATCCACCCATGCATTGGCCATGTACTACACCAAATAACCAATCCTGCGTGCCTTGTCCAATCACTAATCCAATCCACTACCAAAGTTATCAATTCGTTGGATGTCTATGACATCATTTAAAGTTTTCCCAGAAGGCTTGCATGACTCTCATGAGGTTTTTGACAATACTCAACACAACGATGTCTATGGTGAAGGGTACCCAAACTAGCCCAAGTCAAGTCTTTGACCATTGTCACAAGAGTGCAACACTTGATTTCACCAAAACCTTCTTTAATACCAACTTTCATGGAAGTGATAGTTGTGAAGAGTACCAAAATATCACATGTATAAGAATGTTACATATGATACAAGATACAAAGAGGGGATCTTGGTCAGTACTACAACTTAATTACAATAATAAAAGAAATTTCAAGGCCCATTTCCTCCTCTTAGACAACCCCAAAAAACTCACACCAATCAACCCTTGTCATGTACACATGCCTGCCTCCTGCAAGTCCTGTGCACAATCTTATTCACTTTGCCAACTTGGGAGACCTGCGATATAAAGTCCTAGAACATACCATCATAGATCCCTTTGTTGAATCTTTCTTGTCTTGGCTTGGCATGGCTCTCCATACTTATATGCATCTTTCCCAACACTTGAAAAGGTGTGTCGCTTGAAGTGGTCACAAGCCAACTCTTCCATCGCACACACTAGTCCACATGATTTTCCCTAAGTGTGCCTCCTCATGTTGTCGACCTAGTCATTCACACCCAGGTTTCTTCATCTGTGAGTCATCATGTCCACGCCCAAGTCATCTAATCACCCGTGCCCAATGTTCATGTGTTTACAATATTGTCATTCATAATCCATGCCCAAGGAATGCGTACCCAAGGGAGTGCGCCTAACAAGTGCAGTCTGTGATTGTAATCCTCGACAACTTGTGCATGAAGGCATGTAACGTACCCAACTTCATAGCCAGGTACCATGCTCTGATACCAATATGTAACGTACCCAGCCTCCTAACTGGGTACTGCTCTCTAATACCAATATGTAACGTACCCCATTACCAACACTAACAAATGCTCTAATATCACTTTGTAACAACCCCAACTTACTGTTGAGAAATGCCACTCCAAAAATATAGTGCGTATATTCTACACTATAACATTAATCTATGTAGAAGCACGTGAGGTAACATGCATGATCCCCAGTTGGATTGCGCCCACTTTCAAGAACACATGGTCACCCACTTTAAACTCTATGTGGGTTCTGCCTTTATCTGCACAACTTTTCTATCTTTCTTGGGTAGCCTTTAAATTATGTCTTATCTTCACCATATTCTCTTCCATTTCCCTAAGTAAATCTATCCCAACCACTACGTGGTCTACTGGGTCGTCCCAACTCACTGGTGTGCTGCACTTTCTACCATAAAGTGCCTCAAATGGGCTCATATTTAGAGATGTTTGATACTCATTGTTACAAGCAAACTCAACCAAAGGTAAATGTTTTTCCCACTGCATCGGTTTGTCCATCACATAAATTCTTAGCATATATTCTATCACTTGATTTACCCTCTCTTTTTGTCCATCTGACTTAGGGTGATATGTTGTGCTAAAATTCATATTTTTCCCAAATCCTTTGAATAGCCCTTTCCAAAAATTCAATGCGAACTTGGGATCTATGTCAAACACAATTGTCTTAGGTACACTGTGCAGCCTAGCAATTTATCTCATGTATATATCAACAATGTTGGTTTCCTTGTGAGTTGACTTCACTAGAATAAAATGGGTAGATTTAATAAGCTTGTCCACCACTACGATAATAGAATCATGTTGCTTAGTAGTCCTGGGCATCTTAGTAATTAAATCCATGGTTACAACTTCCCACTTCCACTCAAGAATGGGAAAAGGCTGTAGAAAACCAGCTGGGTGTCTATGCTTAGCTTTGACCTTTTGGAATACAAGGCATCTAGCAATAAAATTAGAAGCCTCCATTTTCATGCCTGGCCAATAGTATTGTTTTTTGACTGCTGCAATTGTCTTCTAATAGCTTGGGTTCCCAAACATAAGGAACTTTATGCATCTATGAAAATAACATTTTTTTCAACTCCTGATCATTTGGCACATAAACTTTGCGCCTATACATGAGGATTACATCCTCTTTTGGCTCATAAGATTTAAATTTTTGTTGCAATTTACCTTACTATACATTTACCTTTATGTCCACATAACGTTGATCTGATTTGGAAACCTCTAAAATCATGTCACTCAAATCTGATTTGTACATTATAATGGTTGTAACATGCATCTCATGCACCCTCCTGCTGAGTGTATCAACCACCTTGTTCTCCTTTTCTTTGATATGCTTGATATCAAATTCATACTCACTAATGAATTCTAACCACCTTCTTTTTCTGGAATTTAAACTTGGTTGTCCAAAAAAAGATTTCAGGCCACTATGGTCTGTCCTCAACTCGAATATTTTTCCCATGAGGTAGTGCCTCCACATCTTCAAGGCATGCACTATGGCTTCCAATTCCAAATCATGAGTAGCATAGTTCCTTTCAGGCTCTTTTAATCCCCTTGATTCGTAGCATACCACATGCCCATTTTGGCTAAGGATTCCACTGAGCCCTTCCTTGCATGCATCCATGCACATGACAAAGTATTCATTAGGAACATTAATTCTCAAAATTGGCGCACCTGTCAACAAACTCTTCAAGTGTTGAAAAATCCTTACACAATCCAAAGTCCACTCAAATCACACACCTTTCTTTTGCAAGGATGTGATTGGGTGCACAATCCTTGAGAAGCCTTCAATAAACCTTTTGCAGTACCCTGCAATTCTTATGAAGGAACTCACATCTACGACATTCCTCGGCATTGGCTATCCTTCAATGGATTTTATCTTCTCTGGGTCCAAAACTATCCCTTCCTCTGAAATGATATGACCCAAGTAATGAATCTATCTTTGGTAGAATGACCACTTGCTCAACTTTTCATACAACTGATGTTCTCTCAATACTTGCAACACCATCCTCAAGTGTTTCTCATGTTCTTCTTCAAACTTTGAGTAAATAAGTAATTCAACTAGAAATACAATGACAAACGTATCTAAGTATTCTCAAAAAATATCATTCATCAAATACATGAAGACAATTGGTGCATTTGACAACCTAAATGGCACCACTGTGAACTCATAATGTCCATACGTCATTCTGAAAGTTGTCTTGTTGATGTCTTGATATTTAATTCTCACTTGGTTATATCGATATATGAGATCAATCTTTGAAAATAATTGCATGCCCCTCAGGTGGTCAAAGAGGACATCTATCCTTGGCAAAGGATACTTGTTCTTTACTATTAGTTTGTTAAATTTCCTGAAGTCAATACAAATCCTCAATGTAGCATCCTTATTCTTCATAAACAATACTGGGGCACCCCAAGGTGACACACTTGGGAATATGTACCCTTTATTTAGAATCTCTTCAAGTTGCATCTACAATTCCTTCAGCTCTAGTGTACTCATCCTATAAGGAGTCTTAGATATGGGAGTTTGTCCAGGCATAAAATTTATAGAGAAATCAATATCTCTTTTTGGTGGCAACCCCAATATTTATTTAACGACATCTTCAAATTCTTTTAGTATTGCGTAGTTTTCAACATTTGTCACTTTATATCCTTAGGTGCCTCTTCCATGTGCGCTGAAATTCTTGACATCCTTTCCTGTAGATTTTCTTCAACCGTGAGGCTAAAAATTCTCTGATAGTTATAGCTCTTGGAATGCCTTGAACTATTCTTAAATTTACTTCCTTATCCAAGCATGTAAATTCCTTATTGTAACAGTGTAGAATGACATTATGTTGGTGTTGGACATCAGGTTCAATGCTTCCAGTGAGTTTCACAACATGGGTTAACCCCCTCTCGTGGATCCTAACACTGGCGATTGTGGCAGAGATTAATGCCTGCGGGTTTTGGTCTAACGACAATCATATTCCAACAAATGATATCAAAGCAATAGGTCTCGAGTTCGAAACTCACCCAACACACCCTGGGGGGGAGATTTTTGGACATTGGGTTCAATGCTTCCCGTGAGTTTTGCGACATAGGTTAACCCCCTCTAGTGGATCCTAACTCTGACGATTATGGCAGAGATTAATACTTGTTGTTTTTGGTCTAATGAAAATCATAGTCCAATAGATGGTCCAACCAATCCATACCAATGAGGCGATAATAAGAGCCCAAACGTATGATATTCAAATCAATTTTTTTTCTCAACCCATTCATATCCATTGGACATGCCTTAACCATCTCATTAATTTTCCTTTTTTCTCATGTAGCTAGCTGCACCAACCAAGGTTTTCCAAGCTTGCTTCTTAGCATTTGCAATCATTCCACCATCTTAGGATCTAGATAACTATGACTAGCTCCTAAATAAATTAAAATAGTAATGGGTTGGTCATTAATCTTACCTTCCACTTCAATCATGTGAGACTGAAAATCATCTCGCTTGTTATCTAGGGTTGCGTAGATCCTTGGTACATTTCTGCACATGTCTTGAACTGTCACTTCTTGTTGTGCATTCTAAACAATCCTCACTTTTTCACCTCTGTGAGGGAAATATTTGTACATGTGGTCTCCGCCACAACCCCAACCATGAATAAGTAGTGTCCTTGGTCTTTCCCCCATTGTCTCAACCATTCTAGGCTCCTTGGACATTGGATGTCCTTGAGAATTATTTATGAAAAATGGTGGCCCAGTCCCTTTTTTCCTCTGTTCTATCTTTCTTTTCTTCTTGTCTTCCCAAGCCTTTTGGAAATTCGGTTTTTCACTTTGTTGATCATAGAGACATTTGTCTCTCCTTATGGTCTCCTCCAATGTATTGGGGTCATGTTATTGTATCCTATCATTGATAAATGATGGCATCCCACTTAGGTACCTCTGAATTTTAACTTGTTCATTCTTGATGAATGCAACATATTTCAACAACTCTAAGAATCTTCTTCCATTCTCATCTATTGTCATACTCCCAAGATTGAGTTCAAAGAACTCCTTGATTTTCTTGTCATAGTATCGCTTGGTTAAGTATTTATTTTGGAAATACATTTTAAACTCTCTCTAAGTAAACTTTTTCTCATCAATGTGTTGCACTTGCACGAACTGATCGCACCACATTGATGTTTTTCCCTTTATATGTTAGATGGAAATTTTCCCTTCCGCCTGTGCAGAATAATTATACGGCTGAAAGTACTTCCTCATGTCGAACAACCAGGTCTCTGGATCTTCATCCTTCTTATGCTCACCATCAAAGGTAGGAGGCTTGATCTTATTCATTTCTCCCTTTAGCTCGTCCACCCCGGTCCTTTTCTTATTTTTTCTGACAGGAGATGGAATTGAGCTACTGTGCACTTTCTTAAATGAATGCTTTGGTGAGTGGTGATAATTCCTATCAACACTTATTATTTTTCTTCTCTCATTATGAGATCTGTGGCTTCTTGACTTGCTTGAATCTATCTCCCTATCCATTTTCTTTTCTATTCTATCCAAGCTTTGCATCAACTTGATATTGAATCCATTTTGTTGCTCCTTATCTTTCATAAGCCTCTCATTATCAACTTTATATCTTTGGACATCTTTTTGCAGTCCCTTTATGGTTTCTACCATGTTTATGTGCTCCTCCTTGCCTTATTTATGCTCATTGGATTTTGTACTATCCATACCAATATCGATATACAAACCCCCAAATTCATCATCATGGTTGTAGGTTCACTGCACATCTTCCATGCTTTTGACTCTATGTGTTGATTCTATCATGATCTAATCGTTGTTAATTTTGCAAAATGTGCAGGTAATAAGATTTGTTAGACAAATTCATGAAAACTTTGCACCATTTTGTCAAAATCCTTTCTTCTAATTTCTTGGATGCTTTTAACGTCCCAATTCAAAATTTATAGGTGAATAATAGGACTCCTTTGTCTAAAACTTTCCCTATCGACTGCTCCCTTGCGCAATTTTGAGCCTTGCGTAGTAAATTATGGTCATTTGGAAACTCAAATACCCTTTTACTCTTTCTTTCTTTCTTCTAAATCCAATGTGCGCACTGGTATTCAACATGTATCAATGCACGATGTCAATATTAAACATATACTATGTGTATCAATATTACGCATGCGCTAGAAGTTTTTCTTCGCACAACCCCAAATTTTAATGTGCATACTCATGCACCATTGTTTTCCATGCATTTCTAGCTATGCACCCCACAATGTCAAAATTTAGTGCATACACTTGCACATTCTTATTTTATGCACACCATGGTCGTGTTGTAATTCCAAATTTGCCCACTTACCAATCCAAATTTTTTCTTTAGTAGATACTCGGCCCATGCAGGCTCAGTGTTGAAACCAGAGGTCTGATACCAATCTGTAACATACCTAGCCTCCTAGTTGGGTACTGCACTCTGATACCAATCTGTAACATACCCAACCTCCTAGCTAGATACCGCACTTTGATACCAATTTGTAACGTACCCCGTTAACAACACTAAAAAATTCTCTAATATCACTTTGTAACATCCCCAGATTATTGTTGAGCAATGCCACTCCAAAAATCTAGTGCGCAGATTACACTATAACATTAATTCGCATAGAAGCACATGAGGTAATTTCCATGAACAAAAGTCAGATGCCTATTCAGGGAGACCTCGATGGTAACATTCGGATGTACATTCTCTTAGCCCTTGGAAGCCTTCCTAGAAGCCTAGAGCCAACCTTCTCTTCTGGCAATTCCAACTTGGCGGGGGAGCTCCTCCACCTGTTCTTTGAGACTCACTGGGAAATAGCATATTTGATGTACAAAATGGAACAACTGGACCAACAAATTTCCCCATTGGTGGATATGCATGATCCTCCATACCTCAGGACAATGCCAAATCTATCAAGCTATTACACTATCATATTACATGTGCCTATTCTCTTGCTTGAATACAACTTCGAAGTTCCTCCAAGTGGACAAGTGTCGCTTTCAGGCTAGTCTTAGTAATTGACTTTTTGTTTAGTTTTTGTTATAGTTTCATAGTTCATGTCTTAAGTAGTGCAACAATTATGTTAGTGTTATGTTTTCTTAGAGAAAACATCTCTTGTAAGTTCAAACTATTATATTTTTTTACCCATGGGGATGCAATAGTTTTGCATGAATCAGGAGCTAGGTTAGTTTCGCCTCATGGTAACCCTACCTTCAACAAACTGTATTTGCAAGTTCAATATTTTCTCAAGGGTAATATAATGTTTGCTATATATATATATATATATATATATATATATATATATATATATATATATTTGATTTTTAATTATTTTGTAATATGAAAATTTGTTTTTGTAAAAATGATTAAAGATATATGAAGATCATAAATTAAATTTTGTGAAAATTTAAAAATAATTTTTGAAATTAAAATTTTTATTTTATGATTGCCCAAGGTTTATGACTTAATTAATTTCATGTGGTTTTGCACAAAAGTTTTATTTAAAAAAAGCATGGTGGGTTAGCTCAAGTGGTTGAGTGTTATGGTTATTATGAATGAGGTCTCAGGGTCAAATCCTCGACCATCTATTGTTGCTCTTGATGATATTGTTGAGCCTCACTCGATGTCGCGACCGGGTTAGGACCATAATCAGACCGACAGTTTATGAAATATCCATTCTTCTGCTGGATAGTTTTTCTGATATGATTTGATGGTTTCAGATTTTTTTGGGGAGTTTAATTTAATTCGCGAGACATGCATGTGGTTTTGGTATCCAATAACATAATCTTATTGCAATAATAATAAGAACCGGATTACAATTACCCAAAACTCAATCCAAAACATTATAACAATAAGTAAAATCCATAGATCTAGTCTATTTATCAATGGATCTGACCTGAATACCAGCTTATGATATATATAAGCTCATATTTACCACATACAAGGAAGATACCACTCAAATCTTCTGCATGCAAGAAATATATCACTCAAATCTATTGAATACCTGCGCATGATGGATATAAACTCAGATTTTTTGCATGCGAGAAGGATATGTCTTAGATTTGTTGCATGCAAGAAGTATATAGCTCAGATCTGCTACAATAATCTCGGATCTGTTGCATGCAAGAAGGATATAGTTTGGATATGTTGCAATAAGCTCGGATCTGCTACATGCAAGAAGGATATAGCTTTGATCTGCTACAATAAGCTTGAATCTACTGCATGCAAGACAAATATAGCTTGGAGTTGTTGCAATAAGATCAGATTTGTTGCATGCAAGAAGGATATAGCTCGGATCTGCTGCAATAAGCTTAGATTTACTGCATACAAGAAGGATGTAGCTTAGATCTACTGCAATAAGCTCGGATTTGAATATGCATGAATCTTGAACCTGTAACTGATGTGAATCCTTGAAGAAGGATCAAGTCTTGTACTATAAATCCTAATTAATAACTTGGGTGATTATTTCAATGGATTAGGGTGTGTCTTTCAACACTGAAATCGATCAATGGTGGTGGTTTCCTCCATAAATCCACAAAACATCAAAAAGTCTCCTGGCATCTCCTCTGGTTTCCAATTATCAATTCAATTCTCAATAATAATGGAATTAGGTCACTTTTCCTCCTCTATACTCAACCCTCCTCTATTTCCACATTCCCTTTAATTAATTAAGTGACTTTTCCTACGTTTTATCTTTAATAATCACTTAAGTCATTTTAAAACACCTTTTTATCCTTTTTAATATCTAATCTCACTTTCACTTTGGAATTTTTGTTTAATGACATCAAATAAAGGCGTTATTCCCTTTTTTTCCTCTCGACTATAGTCTACGAGAACATATAAACTACTAAGTCACTCCCTGTTGGAGTCATCATCAGGAAAGGGACATTACAATACTCCCTCCCCAAGATTGCTTGTCCTCAAGCAACATCAATTTGGGTGATCTAGGATCTGAGCTCCTTCCCATGTGGCATCCTCAATTGGTAGTCCCCTCCATTTGAGTAAGAACTCCCTGATGATCCGATTCCTCAATATTTTCTCCCTATGCTCCAAGACCTCCTCTAGAACCAATTCCAACTGGCCCTCCTCATCCAATGGTGGAAGATCCTCAGAAGTGGTAATATGTTGTCCCACCACCTTTTTTAGGCAAGAAACATGGAACACATGATCTTTCTTCCTTCTGGTATCTCTAACTCATAATCCACTTCTCCCACCCTCCATGTGATCCTACATAGTCCATAAAATTGACGTTTGAGATTTTTTGCACCTCTTCTCTTCAAGGAAGAATGTTTGTATGACTACAACGTCAAGAATACTAAGTCCCCCACCTCAAAACTACTCTCTACCCGATGTCTGTTTGCATATAACTTTTGTTGGTTCTGTGTTGCTTGTAAATTTTCTTTCAGGATTTTGAGGACCTATTGACTCTCCTCTATCCAATCCTTGGCTTTGGGGGCCCTACTATCCCCAAATATCATCTCTATGAATGATGGTGCATCATACCCGTACAAGGCCCTGAATGGTATCATCCCGATGGGCATATGGTTTGTCGTGTTGTAACAATGTTTTCCCATGTGGATCCACTTCACCCATGTTCAATATTTCCCCCCTACATAGTTCCTTAGGTAACCCTCCACCGATTTTTTTACTATCTCTATCTGTTCATTTGTCTATGGGTGGTAACTAGTGCTCATGGTCAACTCTTTTCCCACCAACCGAAACAACTCCTACCAGAATGCATTAATGAAACGTCCATCTCTATCACTAACTATATGTTTTGGCAAGCCATGAAGTCTGAAAATATCTCTGAAGAATAGATCTGAAAAATTGTTTTCTTTGTATTCTGTGGGAATTGTGAATAAATGCACAATATTTGCTAGTCTGTCGACCACAAAAAATATACAGTATCTACCCTGCACCTTAGGTATCCATGTGATGAAGTCCATCTAAATTCTCTCCCATTTCTTCTCTGGAATGGGTAGAGGTTGAAGTAACCCTCCAGGGTGTGTCTACTTTGACTTGTTTTGTTGACAAGTCACACACTCTTGGACATATTTCAACACATCGTCCTTGAGACCCTTCCATGAGAATCTCTCCTTGACCCATATGTATGTTTTGAAATGTCCCTGGTGTCCTACTAATGGTGAATCATGAATTGTTATCATAATATTTTTCTTGAGTTAAAATTATGGAACTAAGTAGATTGATTCCTTATAGAAGATCACCTCATATAATACTTTGTACTTGTCATCCACAACTTTCCCATCCAACACCTCATAGGATAATTTATTTTTTGAGTATTCCACTAATAAATGAGCCTTCCAATTTGTAGATATATCCATCAATGAGAAACTCGTTGGTCTCCTGGATAATGCATCTAATAAGATGTTTTTATTGCCTTTTACATATTCAATGTCAAATTTAAAGGCTTGGACCTTCGTGACCCATTTATGTTGTCTCTCACTAATGTCTTTTTTTTCTAAGAAATACATTAAGTTGTTATGATCGTTTTTTACCACAAATCTGTTGCCCACTAAATATTGTCTGAATTTGGTTAAGGAATGCATGATATCTAGGATTTCCTTGTCGTAGATGGAATAGAGCCTTTATATCTCCCTGAGCTTCCTACTCTTTAAGGTTATGGGGTGGCCTCCCTACATCAATATTTCTCCAATTCCTTCCCCTGATGCGTCACATTCTAATACAAATGACCATGTGAATTTGGGAAGTGCCAACACTGGGCACGTGCTCATCACTTCCTTCATATTTTCAAAAGTATTTTGTGATTCTTCGGTCCATTTGAAATTCCCCCTTCTTATTCAAGTCTGTGAGCGTTGCCAACTATGAAAACCCCTTCACAAATCTCATGTAGTAATTGCATAACCCAAATAACCCTTTCAACTTTGTGATGTTCCTGGATGTTGGACAATCCAAAATGGCCCCGATATTCTCAAGAGTGTACCTGCACCCCCTTCTCATTGATGATGTGGTCTGGCTACAAAATTTCTCTCATACCAAATTCACACTTGGATTCTTTGACATAGATCGATTGAGATTGGATGATGCTCAGTACCTCATATAAGTTCTTCATATGTTCTTCCCAAGTCTTGATGTATATCAAGATGTCATCAAAGAATACCAAAAGATACTTCCGTAACTAATATCTAAAAATATGGTTCATGCAATATTGGAAGGTGGCTAGTGCATTGGTCAACCCGAAGGGAATGACCAAAAACTTGAAATTCCCAAAGTGGCACCTGAAAGCCATCTTCTCAATATCTTTCTCCATGATGTGAATCTGATGGTAGCATGAGCAAAGATCTATCTTTGAGAAGTAGACCGCCCCATGTAATTCATCCATCAACTCATCTATGCATGGAATGGGGTATCTATTTTTATTATTTTCTTGTTGAGTGCACGACAGTCTATGCACATCCTCAACGTGTCATCCTTCTTCATGAACAATACCATCGAATAAGCGACTGGACTAGTACTAGGGCTGATGTACCCCATCTCAAGAAATTCCTTGATTGATTTTTCGATCTCATCCTTGAATATCCTCGGTTTCCTATATGGTGTAGTGATAATTGGTGTTGAACCCTCCTCCATCTCAATCATGTGCTCAAATCCTCTGTCGAGCAGTCTCCCTGGGGGTATCGGTCCAAATATCATCTCATACTGACTTAGTAATGCCCTGATATTTATATGATACTTTTGTCTACCATCTGATTATTTTTGTGTGGTAATCAAGCATTTAACTGCATATGCCACGTCCCCATGTATGAAAATCCTTTCCATCCTCTTCGTCAATACTGTCCCAGGTGCTCTTGTAGACATGCCCCTCAATACCACCTTTGTATCGTCACATATTTGAATCTCATCATCAAGGTCTGATAATTGGTACTAATATTTCCTAGTGAGTACAACCATTGAACGCCCAATACCACATCAGTCTCCGATAATTCAACTACATAAAAGGTGTCTGTCAAGGTGCAATTACCTAGTTTAACTTCCAAATATTATACCTTCTCTAAACATGTCATGGTGTATCCATCTGACACTGCTACAGTGAAACCCTTTAACTCTTGTGTCTGCAATCCTCTCTTGGCTACTAATGTCACGTCATTAAAGTTATGGATTTCCCCACCATCTACTATTGTCGTGACACATTGTCCCTGGATGAGTCCTTTGAGCCTAATGGTATCATATCTAGGTACTCTTGAAAGGGTTGTTATGTCTCCACCCTTCCCTGATACTCGTGGTTTTGTATTCTCACATGATTGTGTTCTTACATGTGGTTGTGGTTTCTCTGGAGTTTATCCCTCCTCATGTTCATGCTCCTCCTCTGAACTAAAAGAATCAATGTTTGGCATGGGTCTGATATCCTCCTCCTCCTCACAGTCTGATGTTACCTCAATGTAGTGCATCTAACCCTTGCCCATGTACCTGTGTCTTGGGACCCATGGCTCCCTGAAAGTGAAACAAAATTCTTCCTCACAAGCTCATGCCTAGTCTAATCATCAAGTTTTTATTTACTCTTCCATTCCCTTTGAGGGGTTTTTTGGTCCTTGTCCTTATGTGGAACAAAGGGTTTTGAAAATGTTTTTGGTTTCTGCATTGATTCTCCCACACCTCTAGCATTCATAATGGCATCATGTAGGGTGCGAGGTTTCAAGTCCTTCACCCAATCTCTCAATGGTTCAGTCAACCCAACTGTAAATAGCATCACCGATCTATGCTAAGATATGCCAGTCATGAGTACGACCTTCCTCTAGAAATATGCAATGAAGGACTGACTAATACAGTCTACTGCAATTGTCTCAAGTCTCAGAAGTGAAGTTTTGGATCCCTCCGATCAAATCTCTCCATCAATATCTGAGTGAACTCCATGTAGGATGTTATACAATTGTGACCCAAGGTCACCAATCCATGATACCACCAATCATGGGCTCCCCCCTCCAAGTGTAATGTGGCAAATCTTATAGCTTTTGATTCTATCATATGATTAATCTTGAAGTATGTGTCAAGATTTTGCACCCATGCCTGATATGAACACCTAGTAGATCCATCGAAAGAAGGGATCATTAGTTTCCCAACTTTCTTGATAAAATGCAGGTTATGCGGTTGCATGTTACCCCTATGTGCCTCTTTGGGCTTGTTTCGATATCTGATTGAATAATATTCCATCAAGATCATATCAGCGTAGAATTTCAGACCTAGAGCCAAGTAATATCTCATGTACTCTACGAATGGATCTCTCGATCCTATCTTCCCTTGTCCTGGTTGTCCAATCCATTGTCCTCCCTGAAACTACGAATATAGTAGCTTGGGAAATTTTCCTTTTGAAGTATAGGTATGAGTGGGTTACTGATGTCCACTCAACCCTGCTTGGTTCCCATTGGAACCACTCACTCCACCTCCTTAGTGTCCCATGGAACCACTTGCCCCACCTCCTTGGTGTCCCATGGAACCACTTGCCCCACCTTCTAGGGTTTATGCAGCGTGCCCAAGCTGTTTTGGATCATATGTGAATTAATTTCCATCTATGCTATGGAATTCATCATGTCCTACTATCCTCTAGCGAGATCATTCAATATATCTTTGGTGTTGTCATAAGGGATCTCTAGGACTTTCCCACTTCCCTCCAAAGAGTCAATTATGTCACCCATATCTCTCTTTATCTCTTCCTTTGTCTCTGAGCTAATATGATCTCTTTCCTCTACTTTTGCTTCTGTATCTAAGTGGATGTGGAAGGGGGTGTAGTCTTATATGTTTTTGTCCCGTCTGTGACCCCTATGATATTGAACGTACTCATCCCCTATGTGAACTCTACCTTCTGGATACTGTTTACATGTTCTTGAAATCATGGAGTCATGAGTCAAGAGTCTTCTCACAAGATGAGAGGAAGAGAGCTTTGATACCACTAAAATATCCCTTCTTATGTTGGATATTTTTTCTGATATGATATGATGGTTTCTGATCTTTTTTTAGGGATTAATGTAATTGGTGAGACATGCATGTGGTTTTGGTATCCAATAACATAATTTTATTGCAATAATAATAAGAACCGGATTACAATTACCCAAAACTCAATCCAAAACATTATAAAAATAAGTAAACTCCACAGATCTAGTCTATTTATTAATGGATCTGACCTAAATACCAACATATGATAGATATCAGCTCATATTTGTTGCATACAAAGAAAATACCACTCAAATTTGTTGCATGCAAGAAAGATACCCCCCAGATCTGTTGAATACCTACGCATGATTGATATAAGCTTGGATCTGCTGCATGCGAGAAGGATATGGATTAGATATGCTGCATGAAAGAAGGATATAGCTCATATCTACTACAATAATCTTGGATGTGTTGCATGCGAGAAGGATATAGTTCAAATCTACTGCAATAATCTCATATCTTCTGCATGCAAGAAGGATATAACTTGGATTTTCTGCAATAAGTTGGGATTTGTTGCATGCAAGAAGGATATATCTCAGACCTACTACAATAAGATCGGATTTTTTGCATGCAAGAAGGATATAACTCGGTTCTTCTAAAATAAGCTCATATTTGTTGCATGCAAGAAGGATATAGCTCAGATTTGTTGCATGCAAGAAGGATATAGCTCAGATCTGTTGCAATAAACTCGAATCTAAATCTGCCTAGATCTTGAACTTATAACTGATGTGAATCCTTGAAGAAGGATCCAATCCTGTACTCTAAATCCTGATGAAGAACCTAGGTGATTCTTCCGATGGATTAGGGTGTGTATTTCAACACCGAAATCGATCAATGGTGGTGGTTTCCTCCAAAAATCCACAAAACATCAAAAAGTTCCCTGACTTCTCCTCTTGTTTCCAATTCTCAATAATAATAGAATTAGGTCGCTTTTCCTCCTTTATAATCAACCCTCCTCTAATTCCACATTCACTTCAATTAATTAAGTGACTTTTACTAATTTTTATCTTTAATAATCACTTAAGTCACTTTAAAATGCCTTTTTCTCCCTTTTAATATCTAATCTCACTTTCACTTTAGACTTTTGGTTAAATGACATCAAATAAAGGTGTTATTTCCTTTCCCCCCCTCTCGACTATAGTCTACAGGAACATATAGACTACTAAGTCGTTCCTTTCTCGAGTCATCATCGGGAAAGGGACATTACATTTTATGTTGTTTACCATCCACGAAATGTGGGGAAGTACTCGGCGGTTTCCCGTGATTTCTTCCATTGGAAAAAAATAATTAAAAAAAGAGTAAAAATATTATCTAATTGTCATTTGTCTACTATATTAGAATAAATTTGGGATTTAAAATGGATTTTATAAGAAAAATTCCATATTAATAAGTTGAAATTCAAAAACCAATAAAATTTGAAGATGTATCATATTTTTATTTGACAATATTTAATTACATATAAACCTCTTATTCAACATATGATAAATATTCTTAGAATACTAAATATAGAATATTTTATATTATCATTATTTTAAGTTCTTAAAAAATAAATTTCACATCAGTATAAATTTTTTTATATAAAATATATAATAAATAACCATCATAAAAAATTTAGTGATTTTAGAAGGCTTTTCTTAATGCTTTTCAAGCATGGAAACAACATTTTAAAGAAATCCAAATAATTTTTTACTTTTCATATATATATATATATATTCTAATTTTAAGATCACTAAGAAGCCAGACACTAAATTAATGTATGAGACTCTCTTTATTGTGGGTGTATGAGACATTCTTGTTTGTGGGACAAGGGACCTCCTGCACAAGGATTTGACTACTAAATTCTATGGAGGTACACATACCCTACCCCCCTCTGAATTTGAACATGTAAACTCCGAGGAGGAAACACATGTTTTTAACCATTAAGCCCACTCACATAACAAATTAATATGATTCTCTATATACAATTGACAATTAACTAATATAATAATAGTATATCATTTAATGTATATGCATGAGAATATAAACCTTTCATTGTTATTTTAAACTTTCATCTCGTAGCTCTATATTAGTCCAACTTACTTAGAATATATAATTAATGAGACAATGTAAATTAACCTTTAACTTAATGTGGCATGACATAGGCTTTTATTCTTTGAATGTTTTCCTTAGGAGAACTATTTTAGATTCCAAATTTATTCTAACATATACTTCTATTACCCATCATTAATCATTTGATTATCCATCTTCACAACTAACATAAGGAAAAGTGGCGTGGGAAACATGTTAAATGAAATAAATTGTGGCACGATTATGAGTCATTAATCCAATAATGAGTCATTAATATTACACTTTTCAGTGATGTTGGCTTCATATTGTTTGCATCTATTTCATGTGTAAAGTGACACACACTCTCAAACATGTAGATATCATGATCATGGTGTCTAGCATTGCACAATACCATGTGGTTTTACTAATATCCTTGAGATGGAATTTGGTTTGACTTTTCCATGAAGGAAGGAAACAAAATCGAAAGACTTAAGTAATCCATTACTCACAAAATGTGAATGCAAATGTTATTCATATCATTGCACTAGAAGTAGTCAAAGATTGTTTCACTTATTAGTCCCTGCTAGGGACTCTAGCTTTTGGTCACGTAGTCAAACTATGTTTACCACCTATTAACCCACCCAAATTTCCAAACATATCCAAAGTTTTCGTAATTTTGATAACAAATATAATTATTATTAAAAACAAAATTGTTATTTTAGTTATCAAATATTAAAACAATGAATTTTTTATTGGTTAAATGCTAGGTGACGGGACTTAAATCCCATGGTGCATGTCCTTTTCTTTTCTAAATTGTCAGATTTTAAAAATGATTTAAAAAAAATAAATTTCTAAGTGGTCACGTTAGTAATCTCTGACATTGTAGCTTCATTGCACTTGAGCTTTGTGAAGATGGAATGATCATCCTCACTCCAGTAGATGGTGCCTCATGGCCATTTGCATGCCCGACTCTGATGGCCATTTTCATACCCACTGTTGAGGTGGTTGACATGGTTGTCTTATGTATTGTGGTAGTGGTATACAAACCACCCTACATATGAATTAACTCACTACTCTTGGTCCCTCTATATTGATCCCTCATCTTGCACTAGATTCTTCACAGGTATCTTGCACTAGATTCTTCATGGCATTGTACTTTGCTAGAGGCAAAAGATATCGTGTATGTTATCACATTTATTTGTAAAGGTGGGTGTTTCCATAGGAAGTGGCATTTTTGGTCGAGGAATGAAAGAAAGTGGGCAAAAAACCCACATTTTGGATTCTATCCTAACTTGGATGATTGATGTGACCTTTGGGCGCAAGTGATAAGATGTGTGCAAATCTGGATGGCTGAGATCTGCACACCTCAAATCGATGGTCATTGATCATATCGGAGCCTCAACATGCGCGGACGATAAAATTTGTAGGGCAGGCCGGGGACGAAACCATGGTTTTGTGAAGATGTGACATGACAGTCAAAGACACACATTGGGCCCAAAAGCGGGGAAGAATCAAACTTCTTTTCGTGGCCCCAATATGCGCATGTGCATATAGCGCCCTATCCTAGGTCGACAAGTGGCCGCTCCCTCACACCTGTCCCCTCCTCATCTCCCACCACCTCTATCCACATCACCTCCATCCAATTACACCTTAGCTCTTGCTTGCATGGCCCCCACACTATCCTCAATCTTCTCTTCCCCATCCGCGACTGTCCACCTAGCCATCTCTCATTCGCTATTCCATGCCGAGCACACCAATCACCTCGTCAATAGCTATGTCTTCTGACAGACCTCTCCACAAGCTTCCAGCTCAGATTTAGACGAAAGAATGTTGAGACAACCACGTTCCACAGGTGTAGAGTTGACTTGGGTCTTCCCTGATCCCGATGAAGCAGTTATTGAGTTTGGTGGTAGCGGTTGAACATCGTTTCCACCATAAATGGAAAACCCAGAAAAGGGTTGTTCTCCAGTTAACTCATCCGCAGATCCATTCTGAAATACAATTGCGTATGACAGAGATCGCTTCTGACAGGAAGTTTCATGCGCAGTCTGCCAGGAAGCATGCAGACGTAAATCCTTCAATGCAAAGTCTCGAGCACGTCCATGGGGTTTTTATCTGAGTATATAGGAGTCATTCTCATTTTTTGTTAGTGTAGATGGTAGAGAAAAGTTCATGAATTGTAAAGTTTTAATGAACACTCTAGTTCTCTGGTTATGCTTTGTAATATGAGATTTCTTGTTTAATGACAATCAACTTTCTTACTCCCTCTTGTTTTCCTCCGATACTGAAAGAGTTCATGATTGGTCGATTCACTTGAATTATTGTGACTACACTATGATGAAAGTTTGATTATAGTGTTGTTATAATTCCTTTCAGTTCATTTGAGACTTGGATTCAAGATGATTTTGTGTCTAAGTTTTTCCTCCTAGGCTGCTTGAAGACCTGATGCCTTCGAAAAAACTCTACATTTTCTTTCCAAAGTCTTCCTCCTACTCACCCTTACTACAACCTACTGATTGAAGTTAAACCATACCTCACTTTCTTGTGCATATCAATCTAGTCTTCTGAGTTAAGACGATATTTTCTTGAGATTGCATCCATCTGACCTTTTTATAACCAACCTGTGACATAAAAACTGATGGGTACTGGGCTTACCTCTGTCGATCCAGAGGTGACTTCTAGTGCTAACATTTCTGGCACCATTTTCGAGGACGAAATTGAATATTTTTCTTGGGATTGAACGAAAAAGCTTACTAGTTCTAAAGGTGCAAAAGCACTTAGTACATCAAAGATTGCAATTGTGCACCTGGTGACTCCATTGTGGTGACTCCATTGATGTGAATCCACTGGCGACTCCACTGTTTCATATGTGGCTTCTAGAGGTAGACAAATGAGGTCTACTCCACAACTGCCTTTAGAAATACCTGAAGCTGACCTAGAGAAAATTGTCAGAAAGGGAAAAGCCCCTCGAGAAGGTACTTCTGGTGCTGAACAAGGTATTTCTGATGATTTTCTCTGCCCTCCTTTAGAAACTTTGATATCTGCTTCTCATTCTCCTATTATACCGTTTGTTGGAGTTTCCTGAAGTTTAAAGTTTGGGAGTGTTCCTGTTGAGTTTTCCCCTCCTGGTATGGATTTGTGTAATGACCCTTTTCTTATTACTGTGAATAATTTCATAACTAATCCTAAACACTAGCTAAATTATAGTTAATTATTATATAACCTTAATAGATTACAAGTTATTAATTAATTATTTTGATTATACTTAGCTGAAGTATGATTAACTACTTGATTAAGGGTTAAATGAATGAGTGATTATTAAATGAGACATTAAATGATTAATTATTAAATTAAGGGTTAGTGA
>ML781350.1:171387-200825 GCA_009831015.1 Picea engelmannii | reverse complement strand
AGGTATTTTCAATTTCAAAATTGTGAAGTGTTTACTCAATTTTAACTTGTATGCAAATTATTATGTAGATTTAAATTGTTATGCAAATTATTTTGGAAAATGTTATTTCATTTATCAAAATCTGGGAATGAATATGCGTGAGTAAGCAAATTTTTAGTTCTTTCAAAATTTCTGCTCTGTTTTAATTTATGGTAGCTTAAATGAAATGTTGGTTGTTACAATTTGGAGGGAGACATCCTTGTCACTCCTCTCTCCCCTGAAGTTGTACCTTGGTCTAGACCCCAGACCTCGAAAGATTTTCCCACTCCAGGGTTTATTACTCCTCCTCCTGTTAGAGTTACCGATTTTGCAGAAAGGGAATCCTATTTTCCTTCAAGCCCTGTAATCTTTTCTCCAAATCCTCTGTTGTTTCCCTTTCCTCTCAGAAGCTCGGTTCCAGTCTCCCCTATTCAAACCCCTTCCCCTCCTAGTTCTCCTCCACCTATCACCCCTATGGTAGGTGTCAATCCTCCTAGGAATAGAATGGATGCCATAGTGGCTGCAAGATATGCCCCTCTAGTCCTGCCTCATCCAATGAAGGCTCTCCCTACTGGAGATTACCTAAATTATATTCCCAAGTTCACGGGGGAAGAAGACATAACTGCTGAAGAACACCTTGTTGCCTTCTACAATTATCCAGTCAATCTGAATATTGAAAATGAGGACATCTGGATGAGAGTATTTGTCTAGAGCCTTGATGGTGAGGCTAGGAAATGGTTTAGAGGGTTGACACCTGTATCCATTACTGGGATTGAGGCCCTAGATGATGTTTTCTTGAGGCAATGGGGAGATAAAAAAGACTTTATGTATTATATCACAGAATTTAGTTCCCTTAGGAGAAAAGAGGGAGAATCTGTCTCTAACTTCTCCAAAAGATTCAATAAAATATACAGTAAGATCCCTGCTGAGATAAAGCCTACAAAAACCTCTGCCAAAATTACTTACGTTATTTCTTTTGACCATGATTTCTACCTCCTGTTGAGAGAAAGAAGAGCTACTTCCTTGGCTCATATGCAAGATGCAACCCTAGAAGTAGAATCCAATGTATTGACAATTGACAGACTTAGGAATAAAGATGACAGAGACAGAGAGAGAGGGATATATGAGGCCTCAACCTTTGGTTCTTCTACATCTCACCCTCTAGTAGATGAATTGACCAAGATGGTGAAGTCCCTGTCTGCAGAAATGGAGAATATGAAATTTGAAGCGAAGCAAGGTTATAAGAATGTCTAAAATGCTGATAACAAAGCCAGCTTCAGAAGACCAAACAATTCCCCTCAAATAATCTTGAGAGAGCTCAGAAGCAGAGAGAAAGATGATCAGAAAATACAAACCCCCCTCCAAAATAACCTCATTACTGATGAAGAGAGGGAGGAAGAAGAGATTGACCCTGAAATCCATTGTCTTGGAGACACCTCCCCATTTCCCCATTTGAATCAATATGCATACGGGGAATCCCTCATGAACAATCAAATAAATGAGCTAAGTAAGGATGAGAAGGCCAATAGTAGTCCCAATAAATACAATCTCAGGTCTAAGGAGAAAGAAGGGAATCCTGACGTCCCTGACCAATCTTCCAGAGTAGTGAAACATGCTAAAGATACAACAAACAACAACAAAGAAAATAAAGCTCAGAACCCCTCAACAATACCCAAAGACCCTGTCCAAGAAGCAAGAGAATTTATGAAGCCCCTTTCCTCTTTCATCTTTGAGCACGAAATGCAAAAGATTAGAATCCCTGTGCCCCTTTCAGAGCTAGTCAAGCATGGAGATTTCAAAAAATCCCTCTCTAGGTTGTTGCAGTCTAAGCCATCTTTCCATTCCAAAGACTTAGTAAATATTCAAGATGAAAAACCAACAGTCATGTTAGGTCCTATGGTAGAAGATAGAGATGATTCATCCCCTCCCTTCTATACATCACTGAACATACATGATAAGGTGTTGCATAATTGTTTGATGGATTCAGGGGCATCTCATAATCTTATGCCCAAAACTATCATGGAAGAACTCGGGTTAGAAATCACAAAGGCTTATCATGATTTGTATTATTTTGATTCAAGGAGAGTGGAATGTCTTGGGGTCATCAAAGATCTGGTTGTGACCTTGTTTCAGCTTCCCATGAAGAGTGTGGTCATGGATATCGTGGTGGCTGATGTTCCCCCCAAGTTTGGCATGATCTTGTCAAGATCTTGGAAAAAAAGACTTGGGGGAACCTTGCAGATGGACCTCACATATGCTACCATTCCAATGTTCGGAGGGGAGCATAGGAGACTGTACAGAGAAGCTCAGTTGGCCTACATTATTAGTGATGAAGTAGACCCCACCAATCATCCTATTTTTGCACTCAACACTGATTTGGGATCTAGTTTGTTACAACTCACTGATACTCCTGAAGCTCCTCTTGAAATCAGAAAACAACCCATCTCTTTTCGTGAAATATCTCCTCCAACTACTTATGTGTGGAATATGTTCTTTGACGAAGCCTCTTCTAGGGAAGGTGTTGGTGCCGGAGCGGTTTTTGTGTCACCTTGTCAAGAAGCCATACATTTTTCCTATAAACTAGAATTTGAAGCTACCAACAATGTGGCAGAGTATGAGGATCTTGTTTTGGGTTTAAGGGCTGTGAAAGACATGGGGATTGAAGAGCTAGTAGTATTTGGAGATGCTGAACTAATTGTTCATCAAGTCAAAAATGTTTATCAATCCAAGCACCCTAGGCTAAAGACTTACAAGAATGAGGTGTGGGACTTAATTGACAATTTCTTCTCATCCTTCAACATTTCATTTATTCCAAGAGAGAAAAATACTATGGCTGATTCTTTGGTCGTCTCAGCGAGCCAGTTCAGGGTCCCACTGCCACCTAAGATCAGGTATGATGTTGTGATCAGATATAGGCCCTCTGTACCTTATAATATCAAGAATTAGAAGGTGTTCGAGGATGATCTTGAAATAATAAGATTTCTTGAGTCGGTTGATGAGTTCTCTGCATTACACATTGATCAGGATCATGATTTCGAAGGTGACCCTCCCTCTAAAGTATTTTTAAATAAAATTGCTAATCACCATATTTTTCAGCTACCTAGCAACCACATTCCAAAGGGACTAGTTCCTTTAGAAAGATTGTTCAATGGGAACGATGTGGTAGTAAATTTTAAAGGCCCAACTGAAGATGTTGATGTAGCTGAGTGCAATATTGGCATAGAGAAGGATCCAAAATTCATTAAGTTATCTAGCAGCCTACCAAGGGAGCAGAGGGTCGAGTATGTTGAGTTATTAAAGGATTTCGCTGATGTGTTTTCTTGAATCTATGAAGACATCATAACATACGACATAGTCGTCATTGAGCATAAGATCCCATTGAGAGAGGAGGCCAAACCATTTAGGCATAAATTAAGACAAGTAAATCCTATGTTGTTGCCTATTATGGAAAAAGAGGTAAAGAAGCTATTGGATGCCCAAATCATTGTCCATTTGAGATATTCTGAATGGGTAGCCAACCTAGTCTCGGTGAGAAAGAAAAATGGAGAAATCAAACTGTGTGTTGATTTCGGAAATATGAACAGAAGATCTAAGAAGGACAATTACCCTTTGCCAAAGATGGAACACATATTGCAGAGGGTGACAGGCGCATCCATAATTTCCATGATTGATGAATTTTCTGGCTACAACCAGATCTTTGTCCTACCTAAAGACAAAGAAAAAACAACCTTCACCACTCCTTGGGGCAAATTCATGTATGCCAAAATTCCCTTTGGACTGATGAACATAGGAGCAACCTTCTAGCGAGCCATGGACATCACATTCATTGGATAAAGAGATAAATTTGTGGTCATCTATCTGGATGACATAACAGTCTTCTCCAAATTTGATAAAGAACATTGTCAACATCTTAGAAAAGTATTCTCGAAATGCAGAAGGTTTGGTCTCTCCCTAAATCCCAATAAGTCTTTATTTTCCATGCAGGAAGGAAAATTGTTGGGACACATTGTATCAGCTAAGGGGGTCAGGATTGATTCAAGCATGGTAGAAGATATTCAAGCCTGATCACTTCCTAGATCTAAGAAATAAGTCCAGTCGTTCTCGGGTAAAATTAATTTTTTAAGAAGGTTTGTTTCAAATTTTGATGAATTGGTTAAACATATCACAACCATGCTCAGGAAGGGGAACGAAGTAAAATGGACTAATGAGTCCAGAGAATCCTTCAACCAAATCAAGAAGGCATTGACTGAAGCACCTGTGCTAATCAGTCCTGATTATTCCAAATATTTTCTGATTTTCTCTTTTGCTTCATTTGACACAGTGGTTGTCGTTTTACTACAAAAGAGTGATGCAGAGCTGGAGAAGCCTATTTCCTTTTTCAGCAGAGCATTGAGGGATGCAGAGATCATATATGATATCATGGAGAAGCAAGCCTATGCCTTGGTGAAAGCTCTCAAATATTTCCGAGTCTATGTTTTTCATTCGAAGATCATTGCATATGTTCCTTTAGCCTCCGTGAAGGACATTATCATTCAGCCTGACATAGATGGAATAAGGAGCAAGTGGATCGCCAAAATCCTTGAATTTGATATGGAAATAAAACCCACCAAACTAGTTAAAGGCCAAGGTTCAGCCAAGCTGTTGGCTAAATCCAATTACAAAGATTTAGGGGTTAACTTCATCAACACTTGCTCAGAAAATCAACAGGGTGAGTTACCTCATAAAATTCCTCGGGACAACCCTCAAATGGAAGATTGCACCTGGTACAAAGATATTATATTTTTCCTGTAGGAGTTGCGACCTCCAGATGGTATGGGAAGAAGTAAGGCAAGAGATTTAAAGATCAAAGAAATTAGATATTTCCTTATTGACCAGGTCTTGTATTGGAAAGACCCTCTAGGAGTGCTTCTGAGATGTCTAGACCCACAGGAGGCCCAAAGGATTATGTTTGAATTCCATAGTAGCCTATGTGGAGGGCATCATTTCTGGAAAACCACAGCCTACAAAATTCTCAGGGCTGGGTACTACTGGCCTACTCTATTCATTGATGTCTGTGCAAAAATCAGGGCCTGCATCAAGTGTCAGAAATTCTCTGGGAAGCAACAACTCAAGTCTTTGCCATTGAAGCCCGTAGTAGCTTTAGGACCCTTCCAGCAGTGGGGCCTAGAATTTATTGGGGAGATTCACCCTCCTTAAAGTGGTCAATACAGGTGGATCCTAACTGCAATAGATTATTTTACCAAATCGATAGAAGTTATCCCCACAAGGAGTGCTTCTCACAAGGTGATCATCGGTTTTCTTGAAGATATTATGGCAAGGTTTGGTTGTCCAAACATAATCGTCATTGATAATGCTACATCCTTTAAGGATGAACCAGTGATCAAGTTTTGTGAACAGTTCAAAATTTCATTAATCCACTCTACCCCCTACTACCCCCAAGGCAATGGATTAGTAGAGTCCTCTAACAAGAGCCTTATAAATATTATCAAAATACTGTTAGAGGACAACAAGAAAACATGGGATTCAAAGCTCAAATTTTCTCCATGGGTTGATCACGTGAAAACTAAGAGGTCCCTGGGCCTCTCCCCTTTCCATGTTGTCTATGGAGTTGAGGCCATTTTCCCTTCTCAACTTTCCCTGCCTGTGGAAAGGTTATTTCAAGATTATCAAGGAGAGCCTAATGATATGATCAGGAGAGTGCAACAACTGGTAGAATTCCAATAGACTAGAGAGAAAATACTGGACAAAGCGCATGAACATCAATGGAGGATCAAGTAATCCTTTGAAAGAAAGGCGAGAAAGGAGGATTTCTAGTTGGGAGATCTAATACTTAAATGGGATGCGCCCAGATAGGATAGAGGAAAACATGGAAAATTTGAAGCCCTTTGGATCGGTCCCTTCAAGATTTCTGAAGCATTTCCAAACAACACTTACAGGTTGTAGAAATTGGAGGGTGACAGAGTTTTTGGTGGCCCTGTAAATGGGCACTTTCTAAAAAATATTTTTGTTTGAAGTCACAGTCGGTGTCCCACCATTGTAAATACCATTCTGTTTTTATTTATTTTGTTTTCTAGTGGCAGACTCCAACCTAACAGTAAGGCACTGAAACTGCAAAAAAAATCTTGGATTCTCAAAGGGAGCAAGCCATCCCCCGTGGAGCCTAATGTTATCACATTTATTTGTAAAGGGGGGTGTTTCCATAGGAAGTGGAATTTTTTCCCGAGGAATGGAAGAAAGCGGGAAAACAACACACATGTTGGCTTATATCCTAAGCTGGATGACTGATGCGAACTTTGGGTGCAAGTGATAAGACGTGCACAAATCTGGTTGGTTGAGATCTGTGCACCTCAAATCGATGGTCGTTGATCATATCAGGGCCTCAACATGCATGGACGATAAAATTTGTAGGGTGGGTCAGGGACGAAACCATGGTTTTGCGAAGATGTGACGTGTCAGTCAAAGACACACATCGAGCCCAAAAGCGGGGAAGAATCAAACCGCTTTTAGTGGCCTCGATATGTGCATGTGCATATAACGCTCTATCACGAATCAACAAGTGGTCACTCCCCTATCAATTTCGCTCCCTCACACCTATCCCCTCCTCATCTCTTGCCACCTATGCCACCTCGCTCCACATCACCTCCATCCAATTACACCTTAGCTCTTGCTTGTGTGTCCCCCACACTATCCCGAGTCTTCTCTTCCCCATACGCGGTTGTCCACCTGGCCATCTCCCGTCTGTTGTTCCATGTTAAGCGCACCAATCACCTCGTCAGCACCCATGTCTTCTGACAGACCTCCCCACAAGCATCCAATTCAGATCCAGATGACAAAATGTTGAAATTGCCACATTCCACAGGTGCAGAGTTGACTCAGGTATTCTTCGATCCTGATGAAGCAGTTATTAAGGTTGGTGTTGGCGGTTGAACATCATTTCCACCATAAATGGAAAACCCAGAAAATGGTTTTCGACTAGTCAACTCATCTGCAGATCTGTTCTGAAATACGATTGTGTATGACAGAGCTCGCTTCTGATAGGAAGTTGCATGTACAATCTGCCAGGAAGCATGCGGATGTAAAGCCTTCAATGCAAAGTCCCGACCACGTCCCTGGGGTTTTTCTCTAAGTATATAGGAGTCATTCTCATTTTTTTGTTAGTATGGATGGTAGAGAAAATCTCCCAAATTATAAAATTTTAATGAACACTCTGGTTCTCTGGTTATGCTTTGTAATCTGAGATTTCTTGTTTAATGACAGTGAAGTTTCTTACTCCCTCTTGTTTTCCTCCGATACTTAAAGAGTTCATGATTGACCAGTTCACTTGAATTATTGTGACTGCACTATGATGAAATTTTGATTATAGTGTTGTTATAATTCCTTTCAGTTCATTTGAGACTTGGATTCAAGAAGATTGTGTGTCTAAGTTTTTCCTCATGGGCTGCTTGAAGACCTGATGCCTTTAGCATGACTCTACATTTTCTCACCAAAGTCTTACTCCTACTCACCCTTACAACAACCTACTGATTGAATTTAAACCAGACCTCACCTTCTTGTGCATATCAGTCCAGTCTTCTGAGTTAAGACGATATTTTCTTGATATTACACCCATTTGACCTTTTTATAACCAACTTGTGACATAAAAACTGATGGGTACTGGGCTTATCTCTGCCGCAATCCAGAGGTGACTTCTGGTGCTAATAGTGTATGTGCTGACATTATTGGTAGTATGTTTTCATTGATGGAAACATGAGTCAAAGATGTATAGTAATCAGAGAAAAAGGAAGATCACCTTGGGGAAGAGGAATATCACCTAGTGGCAGAAGTAGTTTGTGATCACTATTGATCACAATAAGATCAAGAATGATCCTACGATTCTAAATATTAGGAGAGGTATCATGAAAAAAATCCATGTACCGAAGGAATAATGAAGTACAAGGAATTAAGAGCTCAGGAGGGTTAGCAACTAAAGATCAGTGCATAAATGAATGCACAAACAATTATTAAAAAGATCATGATAAATAGCGGTGAAACATATCAGAAGCAAGAAACGTTAATATGAGATCAGAAGGGAAAGCGCATTGCAGAAACGTGATAGGGATCAAATTCCCAACATATCAATGATCTTGGTTCAATTGGAATCCAAGTATAAACACAAAATCTCATAAGAGATGACGCACAAGAGGATCAGAATAGATGACGCACAGGAGCCGTCCATTATCATTTTGGGACAGTCCAGGACCATCAGATTAAGGGGAAGTCATAGGTTGGGAAGAATTAGATATCAATCGACAGATTTGAAGCTGAAACTTTGGGAGGTTTCCCAACCATTAAGATCAAGGAGGGACTTCAGATGAATTCTTGACCATATGATTGAGTTTAGTGGAAGGACAATGTAAGCCACAAAAACCCCGAAATCTTGTTTTAACCAAAGTAACGAAAATCATAGATCTGAAGAAGAATATGGGAACCGTCAAATCAAGAGACAATCAACTACGATGCTGACCACTATGGTGAAAATAAGCCAAGAACATATGAAATTACCTGAAGGGATAAGCCCCGAAGTAACGACAACCATTGATCTGAAGAAGAACATGGGAACCGTCAGATTAGGAGACGTTCAACTTCAACGTTGACCACTTGGGCAGAAAAGGGTTGAGAACATGTAAATTCACCCGAAGGTCGAAGTTACAAAGTCATGAAGTTAATACACGTGGCACACAGATTGAGAGCCCACATCATCACAATCCACTTCTGCAAGGACACATGGCCCAAATAGATGGTGACAAGTGTCAAGGTCCAGTTGGTACTTTAGTTATACGCAAATCACGAATCTAGGTGACACGTGGAAACCACTCAACAAGTGCCACATCAACAATGACATCAATAGGTACGTCACTCCAGAAGTATGTTCTTCAGGGGTTCTACCACCAATAACTTCCTGAAGCGCCAAAGGGCGAATTCATTCTCAACCTTCTGATCCGTTGAAGGGACTGGTCAACGATCATATGAAGGCATGACCATGGGATGCACAGGTTTCAAATCAAGGGAATGGATTGATTGCAAAGCATGAAGGGAGGATTAAGTATTGAGTTGATTCCACTTCCAGAATTGGTCAGGACCGTCAAATCTCCCCGATCAAGAGATCGACGGCTGTGGTTGATCCACCAACAATCGCACAACTTCAATTGCGGATTTCGGGTGATGGATAAACCATGAACAAGGTGGATCTATGAAATCCACGGAGACCATCAATCCCCGTCCACCCATTGATCTAACTAGTGGTAAGGCCTGTGGGGTTTTAGATGTGATAATGTTTGATTCTGAACTAGACAAAGAGGGAGTTGGGTCATATTTCATACACAACTACATCATTTGTTGATCTAATATCCTCAGGAATCTTTCTCAACCATTGGATCGAGTACAGTGGAAGGATAGTGTAAGGTACACTAGAAACTGACAACAAATTTTCACCATAGCCCTATGACTTATTTGGTAGGTAAGTACTCTGTAAGGTTGAAATATTGCAGAGGATAGAAGTCCCAAAGGACGAATTCCTGAAGTAACAACAACCGTCCATCTCATCGTGCGATTAAAATGTGGCCATTGATCTTAACAAGTGATTAAGCACTTGTTTAGCTTAATGCCTGGTCACCACATGTGGTCGTATGAAATAAAAGGTCTCGAAGAGTATTCTGTGCAAAATTTAACACACAGAATGAGAAGTTTATCTCAGTTGAGAAGGAATGTTAAACCAAACAAGATCTAGACTTTGTCTGATCTATCTGGTTTGAAGGAAGTGCTTGTTTGCAATAATTAGTGATGGGTTAAAACGCTGAATCAATTTACAAAGGATTTGAAGTCTTTAAACAAACTATTAATAATAATAATAATAATAGAAGTTATTATTATTAAAATGAATGAAAGGGTGCAATGATTCATTGTCAAAAGACACAATCATTCAAGTTCACACCAATTGGAAGACAATATAAACAAAGAAGTATGGTGAATAAAAGTGTAGTTGAATTTGTTGAAGTATATATATTTATATATAATGGATTGAATAAAGGTTCATTCTATCAGGTTGGTGCTTGTTTACAAGCCGGGTCTTGTATGAGGATTGGATTCCTCACATCTCTGTTGGATCTGAGATCAATAATATGGGACTTGTTATGAGGGTTGGATTCCTCATTTCCCAGTTGGATATGAGAACTACAAGCTAGGTCTTGTAACAGAGAGATGGGTCTCTCATAATTGTTTGAAGATGAATATTGATCTTGTGTATTCATTCAAGTTAAATAAATAAATAAATAATTTATTCTTTTATATATTGGTTGAGAAATTGAAATAAATATATGTTGTTCAATTAATTTATGAAAAGTGGAAAATTGTCCAAATTTTTGTGACACTGATTCACCCCCCTCCCCTTCTCAGTGTCAACTGTACATTTAAACAATTGGTATCAGAGCGAGTGCCTTCAGTACAGTTTAAATACCAAAAGGTATATTCTGAAGAAATGAGTGGACAAATTGCTATCTCCACAAATGAAGCTCCCTTATTTGATGGAACACATTATTCTTCATGGAGGAAAAATACAAAAAGATAACTGAAGTCAAGAGGATATGGAGTTTGGGATTCAGTAGTAAGTAATCCCTGGCACTTAACTGCTTGAAAGAACAAAACCAAATATGGAAAAGAAGAAAAGAAAAATAATTCTATATCATTTAAAGCAATCAAGGATGGATTGTCAGACCAAGTAAAATAAAATATGAGGCATTACAAATATGATAAATAACTATGGCTCCATCTAGAATAATGTTATCATATTAAAGCACAAGAAGAAGATAAATCCTATCAAAGTAATAAACAAGACTCAGATAAAGAGGATTCCTATCAAAATAAAGAACAAAACACAGAAGAAGAAGATTATTATCAAGATAAGGAACAAGATAAAGAAAATGAGAATTCCAATCAAATTAAAGAACATAATACTAAGAAAGAGATTTCTAATCACAATAAAATGAAGGATTTGATACAACTCCCTGTCATAAAAAAGGATAAACTCATCAAGGAGTTAATTCAATCCTCAATCATAAATGAAGGAAATAATTCCATCAAGGAATTAATTCATAACTCAGTAACTATAGAATCTTAAGACTGATGCTACAACAACAATATAAGAGATTCATATGGAACCAAGAAATGGTTTATATACTAAAGTTCCCGTGGGGACTATTGGCAATATTGAGTATACAACAATGAGCACTCTAGAAGAGTTGGAGAAAATTTAATAGAAAGAGATGTTTCTACTTCAACAGTTAGATCAATCTAACCATAAAGAGCATGAACAAAAAATTCAGATAGAAAACAAAGAAGAAGAAATCAAAATATTTAAGACTGAAGTTGCTAATCTAACAGAAGAAATGGAATAATTAAAAACACATGAAAATATAAGAAAATAAGTACTAGAAAAGACAGAATAAATGGCCATCTGTCTAAAAACTCAACTTGAAGAAACTATAGAAGCACATAAGATCTAGTTAACTAAAAAGGAATAATCATGCCACAAGTTGGAATTGGAAGCCCTCAACCTCAAAAGGATTCAACTAGAAAATAAGGAAGAAATCAAAATATTGAAGAATGAAGTTGTTGATCTAACAAAACATATAGAAGATTTAAAGACATATGACATAACTCATAATTGTACAGAAGAATTGAATGATACAAAAGAAATAGTCATCAATCTAAAGACTCAACTTAAAGGAACTAAGGAAAAATAAAAATCCTTGAAGATTCAGTTGACTAAAAAGGAAGAAATATGTTACATGTTGAAGTTGGAAATAGTCAATCTCAAAAAGATGAATGAAAAGACAAAAAATACTGCTAATTTCCAGAATATCTCAGCTATCCTATTTAGATTTGGAACAATCAAAGATCAGTTGATGACAAAACTAGTCTTGGATACAATAAAAACAAAGACAATGACAAGTGGAGAACCACTTACAAACATGAGAAAGGATCATCCTTCTCAAAAGGAAAAGGTGCAATTAAAAACCAATTACAAGCCATGAACTTTGTAAAGGAAGGAAGCTATAGAAGTAAAAAGGAAGAAGAAAATCAAAAGACAGATCTCTCAAGGAAAAATAAATTCAAGAATGGAAACACCTTCAATGGCTATTTATTTTCTTGTCATAACTTTGGCCATAAAGAAATGGACTACAAGAAACTAGAGAAAGGATATACAGGAAAATCCAAAAACTCAATTAGATGTTGGAGATGCAATTTTTCTAGGAACACAACAAAAGTTTGCCATAAAATGAGATGTTACAACTGTGATAGGTTTGGGCACAAATCCCAAAACTACAGGAACTCAAAAAGCCAATTCAAAAATAATTCACTCAAGTCAAGGAGAAAATCTAATAAAATTTGGAAGAAGAAGGGAGATAACAAATCTCCAAAAACACAATTAGAAAGAGAAGGTCCAAAAAGTAGAATATCTCATAGAGAGATATGGAGAAGAAAATCTGAAGTAGAAAGAAAGAAAGATGATATTACACCGAAAAATGAAGAAATTAATAATAAGAAAATGACGGGTGAAGGTCCTAATAAAGAATGTGAAATTCAATACGAAATATTTCAAGCTCAAGAAATGGAAGTGCTTATAGAAGAATATGGGACAATATAAAATTCTGATGATGTCATAATTTGTTAGCCAAAGAAAGAAAATTCAATCTGGAGATAGAAGCCACCGTGATACAAAAAGAAGTTTAAATTTGTTTCTACAAAATCAAAGGATTATGCCAAGAGTTTTTAAATAACATATGGAAAATCTTGACTATCTAAATATTAGTGGTCAAAAGAAAAATCATTGGTAGGGTTAGTTGTAGAATACAAGAAGGAGAAAATGGACAAAGAGGAGCATCAACTGGGGGAGTATGACTTTCGAAGGAGCAAGAAAAGATCATTTTTGTCATTTTTGTAAAAAAGAGGAGAAGAGAAAAAGTAGTTGAGAGATTCAAGAGATATCAATCACCAAAGATCAATTGATAACAAAATTGGTATTAGATCAATTGGTATCAATCCTCAATTGATATTCCTATAGAATATCAAAGAAAGAAGAATAAGAAGAAGATCAAGAAAGATCAGTACGAGTCATACCCTTGTCCTATTTGACAAAGGAAAGACAATAAAAACTTAGGGGGACTATTTTGGTTATTAAAATAAGAAAATAATTAGATTAGGTTTAAAAGACTTGATCATTACAAATTGGTATCACTACAAATTGGTATAAAAAATACTACAGTTTTGTAACACAAATATACCAATGAACTGAGATAAGAAGTTAGTAAATTCACAGGGGAAGAAAAATAATCAGAGCCTCACTCTTTGTCATTGATAATTGATGTCAAAGGGGGAGAGAAGCAGTAAAACAAAATTAAGTAGAAAACAAATTTATTATTATATATAAAAGAATATCAGTGATAGGGGGAGAAAAGGTATGAAATCATTCTTGTTTTACAGATATGTTTCCCTCAATGACAAAGGGGGATATTGTTGATAGTATTGGTAGTATGTTTTCATTGATGGAAACATGAGTCAAACATGTACAGTAATCAAAGAAAAAGGAAGATCGCCTTGGGGCAGAGGAAGATCACCTAGTGGCAGAAGCAGTTCATGAACACTGTTGATCACGATAAGATCAACAATGATCATATGATTCTAAAGCTCAGGAGAGGTAGCATGTAGATAATCCATGTACAGAAGGAATAATGAAGTACAAGGAATTAAGAGATCAAGAGGGTTAGTGACTAAATATCAATGCATAAATGAACGCACAAACATTTATTAAAAATATCAGGAGAAATAGCGATGAAACATATTAGAAGCAAGAAATGTTAATCTAATCTCAGAAGGGAAAGCTCATTCTAGAAATGTGATGGGCATCGAATTCCCAACATATCAATGATGTTGGTTCAGTTGGAATCCAAGTATAAACCCAAAAGCTTAGAAGAGTTGACGCACAGGAGGATCAGAAGAGATGACGTACATGAGTCATCCATTATCATTTCGGGACAGTCCAAGACCGTTAGATTAAGGGGAAGTCATAGGTTGGGAAGAATTAGATATCAACTGACAGATCTGAAGAAGGAACTTCGAGATGTTTCCCAACCATTAATATCAAGGAGGGACTTCGAATGAATTCTTTACCATCCGATTGAGTTTAGTGGAAGGACAGTGTAAGCCACAAAAACCCTGGAATCTCGGTTTTACCGAAGTAATGACAACTGTTGATCTGAGGCAGAATATGGGAATCGTCATATCAGGAGATAATGAACTCTGACACTGACCACTATGGAGAAAATAAGCCAAGAACATATGAAATTACTTGAATGCCAAAACCCCTAACAAAAATTGTTGATCTGAAGCAGAACATGGGAACCATCAGATCAAGAGACGGTCAAATTCAGTGTTGACCACTTTGGCGGAAAAGGGTTGAGAACATGTAAATTCACCCGAAGGCCAAAGTTCCAAAGTTAAGACACGTGGCACACACATTGAGAGCCCACGTCATCACAGTCTACATCGACAAGGACAACTGGCCTAATCAGATGGTGACAAGTCATGTCAAGGTCTAGTTGGTACTTTAGGTATATGTAAGTCACGAATCTATGTGACACATGGCATACACTCATCCAGTGCCACATCAACAGTGACGCCAATAGGTACATCACTCTGGGAGTATGTTCTTCGGGGGTTCTACCACCATCAACTGCCTGAAGCGCCAAAGGCCGAAATCATTCTCAACTGTCTGATCCGTTGAAGGGAATGGTCAACTGGCCCAATCAGATGGTGACAAGTCATGTCAAGGTCTAGTTGGTACTTTAGGTATATGTAAGTCACGAATCTATGTGACACATGGCATACACTCATCCAGTGCCACATCAACAGTGACGCCAATAGGTACATCACTCTGGGAGTATGTTCTTCGGGGGTTCTACCACCATCAACTGCCTGAAGCGCCAAAGGCCGAAATCATTCTCAACTGTCTGATCCGTTGAAGGGAATGGTCAACTGGCCCAATCAGATGGTGACAAGTCATGTCAAGGTCTAGTTGGTACTTTAGGTATATGTAAGTCACGAATCTATGTGACACATGGCATACACTCATCCAGTGCCACATCAACAGTGACGCCAATAGGTACATCACTCTGGGAGTATGTTCTTCGGGGGTTCTACCACCATCAACTGCCTGAAGCGCCAAAGGCCGAAATCATTCTCAACTGTCCGATCCGTTGAAGGGAATGGTCAACGATCAATGAAGGCATGACCATGGGATGCACATGTGTTATATCAAGGGTAGGGATTGATTGCAGAGCGTGAAGGGAGGATCAAACATCGCGTTGATTCCACTTCCGTAATTGGTCAGGACCGTCAGATCTCCCCGATCAATAGATCGATGGTTGTGGTTGATCCACCAATAATCGCACAACTTCAATTGCAGAGTTTGGGTGACGGGCTAAACCACGAGCAATTTGGATCTCTGAAATCCATGGAGACCGTTGATCCCCATCCACCCATTGATCTAACGACTGGTAAGGCCTTTGGAGTTTTAGATGTGATCATGTTTGATTCTAAACCAGACAAAGAGGGAGTTGGGTCGGATTTCATACATGACTGCATCATTCGTTGATCTAATATCCTCAGGAATATTTCTTGACCATTGGATCGAGTACAGTGTAAGGATAGTGTAAGGTACACTAACAACTGACAACAAGTTGTCACCATATCCCTATGACTTATTCAATAGGTAAGTACTCCAGAAGGTTGAAATATTCCATCTCATCGTGTGATTAAAACATGACTGTCGATCTTGACAAGTGATCAAGCACTTGTTTAGCTTAACGCCTGGTCACTAAATGTGATCGTATGAAATAAAAGGTCCCGAAGAGTATTATGTGTGAAATTTAACACTTAGAATGAGAAGTTTATCTCGGTCGAGAAGGAACGTTAAACCAAACAAGATCTAGACTTTGTCATGATCTATCTGGTTTGAAGGAAGTGCCTGTTTGCAATAATTAGTGATGAGTTCAAATGTTGAATCAATTTACAAAGGACTTGAAGTCTTTAAACAAACTAATAATAATAATAGTAGTAGAAGTTATTATTATTAAAATGAATTAAAGGGTGCAATGCTTCATTATCAAAAGACACAATCATTCAATTTCACACCAATTGGAAGACTATATAAACAAAGAAGTATGGTGAATAAAAGTGTAGTTGAATTTGTTGAAGTATATATATTTATATATAATGGATTGAATGAAGGTTCATTCTATCAGGTTGGTGCCTATTTACAAGCTGGGTCTTGTATGAGGATTGGATTCCTCACATCTCAGTGGGATCTGAGATCAACAAGCTGGGACTTGTTATGAGGGTTGGATTCCTCATTTCTCAGTTGGATCTGAGAACTGCAAGCTAGGTCTTGTGACAAAGAGTTGGGTCTCTCATAATTGTTTGAAGATGAAGATTGATCTTATGTATTCATTAAAGTTAGATAAATAAATAAATTATTTATTCTTTTATATATTGGTTGAGAAATTGAAATAAATATATGTTGTTCAATTAATTTATGAAAAGTGGAAAATTGTCCAAAGTTTTGTGACATTGATTCACCCCGCCCCTCTCAATGTCAAGTGTACATTTCAACAGTATGGCATTGATAGAAGCTATCGTGTATGGAGTTGTCCTTTTGCTAGTGGTCTTCATGGTGTTGTTCTTGGCTATAGGAAGAATATACCATGTTGGTATCAAAGCCAGGTAAACTATCTAAAACCAAATTACTAGTTGAATATAGATGAAACCATTGACATACATACGTACCTTCTTCTATGTTCTTTTGTTGAACCTTGTCCTCAAGATTTCATGGCATATTTTTGTCTATTTTCATGGGAATTGTTGTGCTTAATGTGTAAGGAATTGTGTTACATAGCACTATAGATCTACAAATAAATACCTATAAGAAAATAATGGCATGTCCCTCATGTTGAATGAAAATATAGTACCACCCCCACACCACAATACTAGAATTTCTTGAGCCCGTCTTCATTGATAAAACCACCCAATAAGAAGAATATGTCGAGATGATTTGTTAGCAAAGGCAAAATGCAAATGCAAGAGAAAGACTTGAGCAAGAGGTAGAGTCCTCTGTCAATCTTTGGCCTCTATATAATAGGTAAAAGGGAAGGATAATAAAATAGATTATAAAGACATGCCTGAACCCAATATTTAACCCTAATATATTATTTAATACTAAAGATTGAGGATCAATGGATTATACAACCCAAATTTCAAACCAATTGTGTGGTTAGATATAGTAAAGTGATTATATTAAAATTAAATCTTTTTTATATAAAAATAAAAGCATGCGAACTAAAATTTACAAGGAAGAAATATCATACAGTAAGAGGTGATAAATCCAAGGTTTTTCTAGTAATTAGTTTCTCTCAAATAAAAAGGTAAATAGTTATTTGAAGAATATTGTAATTCTCCAAACAACCATAAAAATAAAGCGTGTCAATCGAAATTTATAGGGAATAAATATCATACGATACGAGTTTATTAACCCAAAGTTTTTCTAGTAATTAGTTTCTCTAAAATAAAATGGTAGAGTTCTGAAGACATCCTCCTCTAACCCTTGATTGTGATATTGTTACCATACGTTGTAAACATTTCAATAAATATATTCAGTGCCTTCTGATATACAGTTGCATGTAAACAATAGTTATAGGTTGATAGAGAGGAATGTCTTGGGGATACGACCATCATAGACCCATACCAATTTTACAACTATTTGAAAATAGAGAAATATCTGTTTGGTTAGAAGGTACCGCCAATTGGGAATCCAACGGACTATTTTAACTGGATCATATCAATCTTTCTTCTGCAACTTTCTAGCTGTCTCAAATCCTTAGTGTACCCAACAAAAAAAAAAAAGGGTTATTTTTAAATGGTTACTAGATGAATAAATTAGCATCAGACTTACCAGTTATTGGAAATTTATAAGAAGAATTCGTTGGATCCCTCAAACACTGTGTTGTCCTTGTTTCCACTAAAACTTATACTCAATAAAATTAATGAAGACTCCCACATGTAGTTTGTTAAACAAGCGCCATTTGATGGTGTTTATTCATGCATTTAATAACATGCCAAAGTTTAGGACATGTGTCAAACTCTTTAGTCCAATAAAAAAATATTAATATTATAAAAAGTTATAAATAAATAAATTTTAAAAATATTACATTTATTTTAATAAAAAATTTACAACAATTTATAAAAATATTAGACATATATTAAAAATTATATATATATATATATAAACAAATATCTCAACCCATTCATGAACAATTATTATAGTAATATAATTAAAAAAACATAATAATGAAAAAGCCCACCCGTGAACAATGAGTATACTAATATAATTTAAAAAACTAATAAAACTAAAATATCCTTCATGCTTGAATAAAATAATTGAAGGGGAGGATATGCGCCAATAGAAAAGACAAACCAGAGAAAAAGAATGTAACCAAGAGAGATAAGGAGAAATGCCCAAGTAGGGCACAAATTTTAGTCAAGTATCCTCTCAAAAGAGGGAGGGTTATCATGAAAATGAGATGCAAATGATATTTATTTATACAAAGTGTTCTAAAAATAGTGTTTTCACATATTTTAGGGTAAACCACAAGATAAGGGGTCAAAAATCCTAATCTTTTCTCTTTGCAAAAATAATATTATTTAATTCATATTTTTTCACATGAAAGAAAACCTTAGAATATAACATCACCCTTTTTTTTTGGGTAACTTTTGACACTTTAAGTCAAGTTGTTGAGATTGGAGAAGGGAAGTTGGGCTTCCAAAATCCATCTTCCAAGATGCTAAGACCTCTCTCCACTAAATAAAGTCACCAATCCTCATCAAAGTGTCAAGTGTCACATCACCACCACAACCTAGTCCATGTGTGATGTCAAGCTCCAAGAAGGTGACATTTTTCCTCTTTCAAGCAAACCGTTTGACATGTAGGGGTTTCGTAAGATCCTCCAAGTTGTCCTCTAGGCCTCCAAAGGAATTTCTCTGTGATCCGACATGTGGGCCCTTAGCATCCAATCCGTGGGATTCAAGCCCCATGTAAGGCCAAACTAGGCTTGTTCCTCCAAAACTGTCCACTAGTTGGGTCTTGCAAAAACAAATGGATAAGCCCTCCAAGGACCTCAAGTCAAAGCATCATGATGAGTAAATCAAATCAATAAAATATCCATATAAGCATGTACAACCAAACTGCCTCATCAAAATAAACCAATTCTCAAAGACCCTATGCAATTTTCCAAGTTTAGGTATGGGAGGGTTGAAAAACCGACCTGTTGGGTGAATTGTACCTCAAATTTAGGTGTGTTTCCCGAGGGGGAATTCTTCTAAGTCATGTAGATGAGGCGTCATGTATAAGGGGAATAATTTTGCGCATGGGGTTCATGACATACAAGGGGTTTTATTGTCTCACTTATGGATTCCTTTGTAGAGGGTGTGTTGCACCTTCATTTTCAATGCAACCTTTTTCCAAGCCCATTTATTGCCTTTAATTATTTTAGGATGTTTCCAGGTTGAATCCAAGGTGGGGATTCTACCTAAGAAATAAAAATTGTGCCCACCTTGACTCTACCCTAGTCACATCATGATTCCCCAAGTTGGAAACATGTGTTGGGCTTCTACCTAAGCAATAAAAACAATTCCCACACATGCCCTTCTCTGCTTGGAATTTGTTATTAGTTATTATTTCATAGGTTCCATCACTTTTTTATGAGAGAAGTTTCATTATACTTCATATCCCTAGGTGATCATATAGAAGGTTAATGGTTTGGCCTTTATCTTTTTCTAGTTACAAGCCTCTCGACCTTCAGCCCCTTCTTCCCATGAAATGAGGGACAACCCCTTCTTGGGTCAGTAAACCGGAAAATCCCAAAAGATAAGGAGATTAGGGGATTAAGTGTGGAAAGTGACAAGTATGGTCAGGAATGGCATGATGAATCATCAAGAGGACCTCCAAGTAGCAAACCTATCCCTAAGAGTGACCCACTTACTAGGGCACAATGTCAACCACCAAAGTGAAACAGGGCAAAGAGCATAGTGTCCAAGAAAACATTACATAATAAAAAACAGTAATAGATGCAACAAACTCAAATGCCTCAAATATTGAAATGACGCTTGCCATAATATCTGAATTGTACCTCATGGAGAAAGACCCAATATCTTCTAAAGGCCAACTGATGTGGTGGATACCGTCGTGATGAACTTGGAGCTATGGTGGTGATGTGGGTCTCTATCTGTGCAAGTGGACATTGTTGGTCAAGTTGTCTCTCGGTACTCCATGTATGCAACCTAAGGGCCTCAACACATCATCTCCTTAGTTATCCCTAGAATTTGGGTATAACAATAATAAAATAACCTAATTTTAAATAATTGTATCTATAACCTACATAAAATTAAGTCTACAACAACCTTACATATGTATAGGATGGGTAAATCAAGTTTAGTTTTTTTTATTTCTTATATATTTCTTAGTTTCTCAGCCACGAAAGTGGCTTCCTCTCTGTTTATTTATTTTATCAGTAACATCATTGAACTTAGGAATTTGGGGAAGTGAAAATGGCACACGTCATATTTTAACTTATCTCCCTCTCAAATACGAGAGCATGTTTTCTATTAACACAACAATGTAAAACCTATAGTCATTTAATTTCAAATAGCCCATTTAGAAAAAAAAATATACCATACAGGATATAAGATTCTATATGGTTGTTGGCATAGGGGCAGACCCAAGGTTCAACGCTTCAACAGTGCACCAACAAAACCCTAACTACTGGCCCTTTCGGCAACATCTACGAAGCATATAAAGTCTCACCCGAGGTAGAGGCAGGGGTGGTTACAGGACTCAAGTGTCTGCAACCTTAGCTGGGACACAGATCTGTGATTACACCACTCTAACAAGCACTTAGCAGTTATCATTCACTTTATTCACATAGCAGATATAAACTCTAATTACATAGCAACACAGTATTCAACAAGATCTAATACATCCATCACATAGCACATAGAAATAGATCAGATCTAGCATTCATTCACATTATTAAGCACTAAGTTATCCTATCAGATGCATCTAACATATATCATTGCATTGAGCATACATCACATCAATAACATAACAACTATAATGCACAAAGCAACCACAACACATCATATACGTGGTTCACCCCAGTGTGGGGCTACGTCCACCAACTCTTCTCTTCTTTATTATCTCCTGTCAATCTTCTTACAGGCACAGAGCATCAAAACCTTACTCCGCAGAGGACATGATATCTGCACGCACCTCGCCAGATCCTCCTTCCCCGAGTTAGATCAAAACACGAAGCCTCCTTATACAATATTTGCACAAAGAACTACAAATGACTTTCACTTGGCTTTGCAAGTCTCAACATACAATATGCACAAAGCCTCTTACAATTACTTGCACTTAGCACAATAATTATCACTTAGCATCACACCCATACCATTGTTACTTACATCGCCTAGCTTTCTATATATACATTACAAAATGGGCCTAAACATGGGTAAACCCATGGGCCAACATCCTATACCCGTTACATAACCCCTAATCCCAAAAACTGCCCTAAAAAGGGGCCTAGATCCCACAATCTGTGCTTCGACTTGCGCTTCTCCTTTGACCAGCATGTTGAAGTCCCAAAAGAGTTCAAACATGACCAAGGATATCCAAAACTTGGTCAAGGGACAACAAGCCCCCAACACTCACCTGTGACTCGTCCCGAGTCACTCTGGTCTGGGTAACTCTGCCTCAAAATCCTAGAGCTTGGCTCGAGCTGCTTCAACCTGTTGTTGCACCGAGGCCTACTGCTTGATGAACTCTTTAATAAATACCTCGTTCACAAATCCCTTTAAGCGTTGTTCTACTGAAGTGACTACTCGTTCCAGCTCTGCTCCTCAGCCTTCAATTTCCTCAAAAAGTAGGCAAGCTGCATCCTAGACTGGTTGGAGCTTCTGAGTCACTTCCATGACTTTGCTTTGTATGGCATTGACCTGTTGTTGAGCCGTGCTCTGTTCTTGGGATATTTTCATTCTCTCAACTGCTGACAAGGGCTTTAACTGTGCTTGTACTGTTGTTGCTTGCTTCTTTTCTTCCTGGAGCTGCGACTCCAGTGTTTTCAATTCAGGGTCCTCGGTAAGGTGCTCATAATTTTGTGCACTGCGACTGCTTAGCTATTTACATTCCACGACTAATGATTTGATCCTTTCAACTGTGATTTAGGAAGTTTCTTCTCTCTGGTCTCTCACTTCCTGCGGAGTGCTTGACACTGTTTGTAGCACCATTTCTTCTATTCTCTGTTGAAGATGTTGAATGGCTTCAGAAAGCTTCACCACTTGATTCTCCACCGGGTCTTCCTCCATTTTCTCTAAGACTGTCACAGAGCGAAGTGCTCTACGAACTGCTTCTTTAAATCCAACCTGCTTCGTGAGCAGTTGTTCTTTCTCCTGCTGGATCTGCGCTCTATCCTCTTCGAACTTGATTTGGAGGTCGCCCTTCTCTTGTTGCGCAACTCGGTGTTGCTCTATGATTTCCTCTTATGCTTGCTTCAGTGACACTGTGGCCTATTATTTTCCTTCCTACACACGACGAAGGCGAGCTTTGGTCACATCAACTATTCTACAGAGCTGGGAAGGATCATCTCCCAACTCTGGTTCTTCTGGGGGCAGGGGCGCAATGGACACTGCGTGGCTGGAGTGAAGGGCTTGTTGTCCTCCTCTCATCTCTGATTCAATCCTTTCATACATGGTTTCTTGTTTGGCTTCAGTTCTCTACAAAATATCTTTCGAGGCATCTAATACAACTGCAATAATGAAGTTGAAGTCATCGACCGTGAGTACAGTCTGCAGCTTCAGCATACTTGCTTTGGACTTCTTCCGCGATGTAGGTTTCATTGGGGGAACCTTTCTTTTCTTGGATGTCTCTGCCTCTTCAAGGGGGTTCCTAGGCGGTGTTACTTCACCCTACTTCTGCTTGTCTTCTTTCCCTTCTTTCTCTTCTTTGTCCAGTTCGTCGTCTCCTCCTCCGCCAGGTGAATTTGATGCAGTCTCTTCTGATGTGTTGTGTATTTCCTTTACATCTTCCTTCTTTTTCTTCTTGCTACTGCTGGGTGTATCATACTATTTGCGAGTAACCACCGGACTTCCAATGAGGTTGGGGTCGGACAATGCTGCCTGGTCAACTGGTATAAGGAACTCTATGGGCCATTCCTTAGTGATTTCTTCCAGGTCCTCCTTTGTGATCTTGTAGTAAGACTGAAGATCTTCTTTACTTTCGTTTACGCGCGTAGTAATAAAAATAAAATGCCTATCTGTGAGGAACTTCATAAGGGGCCCAAACTTGTCCAGGGTGTTCAGCGTCATACGAGGGAAAGACTCAATAGCCCTCTTCAACTACAGGTAGTAGGTATGGAATACTTCATTTGACTGCCATTGTTTCCCCATATCGCTCGAAAACCAAAGCGTGGTGAACCTCACAGCTAGTGGCTCAAACGACTCAATGTTAGGGAAGGTCGCACCTTCCGACATCTCCCAAGAAGTAACTGCGATGAGGATCAACAACCGGCTAAAATGGAACTCATATCCCTAATCTTGAGCTTTGCGACAATCCATTTCTAACTGATTGGCTAGGTAACTGACCTAGTTAATCTGTAGTCCTTCCACGTATTTTCTTGTGAGGTCAATGACAAACCCTGTGACCTACATGGGTATATTATTTCAGATTATCTTACCAACAATCAAATGGAAAGCAAGGCGCACTGCGCCATTTTTAATGGAGGCTACCTTGTAGCCTCACATCCCTTTCTCTACATCACCATAGGTGTCTTTGATCTTCTGTGCCAGGGCACAGTCTGCAGCCTTTCCTGGATAAAATTCTTGTAGGTCTGGTCCCTGCATGCTCAATCCAATGATCCTATGGATCAACATCGGATCAACAATGATGCATCTGTCTAACCATAGATACCCACCATGGAAGCATGACAATAGGAGATTAACGCACACGTTAACCTCTTGGTGCCTTCCAAAATGTGGTATCTTTATTACGTTCAAGAATGTGGACCTCACAATGTCCATAGTCCACGGTTGGGGGATTATCTTCGACTTCTTCCCCTTGGTCTTGGTCAAATATTTGTGAGGTGTGAGAATGCCATAGCTCTTGCGGTCTCCTAGGTTATAGTCACTGATCTTCAATGTTGGGATCCTCTCCAAATGCGGTCTAACTGCTTGTATTCCCTTTGAGAGGTACGCAATGATGACTGTGTAGTTGAAGTCCCTCGAGACACTATCACGACTCACCACACTGGTCAGAGGTGGGATGTAGTCGGGTAGAATGGATGGGATTAGCTTCGCATTCGCCAAGTCATCACGATGCTTGGTTCTTTTCTCGGTCGCAGCTCGGGATGGTCTAGATCCATGAGAAATCGATGGGGAGGCTTGCACTCCTTGCGTCGATGAGGCTTGATTTCCTGTAGACATCACCTTCTCGGCCATGAGGTCTATTAGAATCTCTTCGACAGATTTTTCTGTTATGCTAATTTCGTCTGACATGCACACTTGAGATATGATATCTCAGGTCAGTGAACAATACTCAATGTAACATAATGGATGGCAAGGTCTCAATGATCACTACGTGAAATCAGCTAATTCTCCGTGGGCTCGGATAATCATAATTGGCAAAAGTGTTCTCGGTGAAACGCTCGATGGGATAAATAGATATTGTCGTAACAATTTCTTTCAATGGGTCACAAAGCCTTATTCAATGTAATTCCATCCGTTATGGCGCAGTCCCAACGGTCCAATAGATAACTTTCATGCCATAACTACTTTCCTAATTGTTCGGGAGTGTCGATTGAATGATCATATTGCCTCCAATGGTCATATTGCTTCGTCATGGAAAAGTGCCAATCTGTGTTGTACTAATATTTCCGCGAAGTTTGAGTTCTAGAAACCTTTCTTCTGCGAAGTATTCTCTGGAACTTCTTCCAATTTTTCTAACTTTTCCCTCTTCTTACTGAGCTTTCTAGCCTTCTTTCATGTGATCCGAATCACTGTTTTCCTCTTTCCATTATCGTCCTTATCTCCTCTTGGCATGATAACTTCACACTTTGGAGGGTCTTTCATAGGTTTCAAGGGTAATACTTCTTCTCTTTCTGGGGTAGGTGCTCTACTCTCTTGTACAGACATGTGTATCCAGTCTTTATGCGTCCTTTCAACTTTGACATCCATATCTTTGGCCCTTAGTAGCTTTGACTAGCTCTCTTGTTCTTCCAGTAAGTGCGTGATTCTCCTAACCATGAAATCTATTAGTTCTTGCTTTTTATGTTCTAGATCCTCCTCTTCTTGTTTCCTTCACATCTGATCTTTCTCAATCCAGGTTTTTCCTAGCAGGATAGCAAATGGGGTGATGTTCTCAACAAAAATTAACTATCTCAAATTCTTCTTCTGTCGAAATGCCATGAGCACTCATAGATTTCTGGGTAAGTCTTCCACATAGGGTTATCATCTTTCCTCTAAATAATCCTATTCCTAGTAATGAAGGAACCATAGCAGGCTTTCCCAAAATTTCCCAAGTTCTTTCTGTCATGATATTCATCTGTGTTTCCTCATCCACGACACAGTCTATGTCGAAGTCTCCTATTCTTGTTTCTATGTACTCTTGCTCTTTTAAGACCTATGATAAGTTGATATCTCTGTGATCATTCAAGGTTTCTTTCATCTGTAGTAATATAGTCTCTGATTCTTTCTGGGGTTCTATCACATCCTTAGTTTCTTAGCCTATCTCATAGTTTTCTTATTTCATATTCATCTTTTCAACTTTAGCAATCATACTAGGACAATCCAAAACTTCATGGTCCATAACTTTACAACAAAGACAACTAGGTCATCTACCAGGGCATTCGTTAGCAAGATGTCCCGGTCTTCTACAACTGTAACAAAGGGTTAATCCTATCTTTCTCTTAAATGATCCCCAACCTTTCCTGTACGGCGCACTGGGATCACAATAACTAACCTGCAAACAATTCCTTCTAGGATCCTGCATCCATTTGTTAGTCCAAACATTCTTTCTATGCATAGGAATAGCATATCTTTCATTTCTTCTATCAGATCCATTCATATCAAATCTTCTTTCTTCTAACTGTGCCTTAGTTTTCAAACTAGGACAAAATTTATCAAACATACCTAGATTCATTCTTTCAAAAAAACAAAATTTCACTTATCTTACCTTTCTCAGAGAAGAAAGCTTCAAGATCTTACCTCTTTTCTTCAGATCAGACTTCTCTTCTTAGCACAGAGCTTCACAAGTCAAGTAGAATAATGCGCATTACAGTAGCAGATATACACACAGAGATTTCTTTTCCTCAGTTCCCAGAAATCACAGTTTCATTCCCGACAACATAACCATTTGTTGGCACAGGGGTAGGCCCAGGGTTCAATGCCTCAACAACGCACCAAAAAAACCCTAACTACCGACCCTTCCAGCAACACCTGTGAAGCAGATGAAGTCTCACCCGAGGTAGAGGCAGGGGTGGTTACAGGACTCAAGTGTCTACAACCTTAGCTAGGACATAGATCTATGATTACACCACTCTAACAAGCACTTAGAAGTTATCATTCAATTTATTCACATCGCAGATATAAACCTTAATTACAGAGCAACGTTGTATTCAAGAAGATCTAATACATCCAGCACTTAGCACATAGAAATAGATAAGATCTAGCATTCATTCACATTATTAAGCACTAATCTATCAAATCAGATGCATCTAACATATATCATTGCACTAAGCATACATCACATCAATAACATAACAACTATAATGCACAAAGCAACCACAACAAATGATATACGTGGTTCACCCTAGTGTGGGGCTATGTCCACCAACTCTTCTCTTCTTTATTATCTTTTGTCAAGATTCTTATAGACACAGAGCATCAAAACCTTACTCCGCAGAGGACAAGAGATATGCGCGCACCTCGCAAGATCCTCCTTCCCCTAGTTAGATCACAACACCAAACCTCCTTACACAATCTGTGCACAAAGCACTACATATGAATTGCACTTAGCTCTGCAAGTATCAACATAGACTATGCACAAAGCCTTTTACAATTACTTGCACTTAGCACAATACTTATCACTTAGCATCACACCCATGCCATTGTTACTTACATCGCCTATCTTTCTATTTATACATTACAAAATGGGCCTAAACATGGGTAAACCCATGGGCTGACATCCATACCCGTTACATAACTCCCAATCCCAAAAACTTCTTGAAAAAGGGGTCAGGATCCCGCGATCTCCGCTTTGACTTGCGCTCTGCCTTCGACCAGCTTGTCGAAGCCCCAAAAGAGGTCAAACATGACCAAGGATCTCCAAAACTTGGTCAAGGGACAACTGTGATGTACCCTTTCACTACCGAGGTTTCCAAACCTCTCAGTTACCATTTTGTACATGAATGTTTACATAACTCATACCGAAATTATAAGCAAATGCTTTTAACATAATTAAACACACTCAAACTCAGAGTAAAATATATAAATTACTGCTACAATTAAACAAGCCATAGCGTTCAATAGTAACTCATTTACACACAGCGAGAAAACATGATAATATATACAACACAGTCGTGCCGAAACATGTTCAAAACATAATTCAGAATACTTATCTCTTATCAACTGTAGAAATCACCAACCAAGTGCAGGCCTTCCACGAACCTCCCAGCCTTATACCACACTGTTCATCATCTCAACAGTAGGTCACCCCCGAGCTGGGACCGAGCTCCACCCCAAGACAAGGAATCCTAGGCTAGGGTGAGGTTATAGGGAAGATAACACATACACATTCACCAGGAACAAGCTCTCCCAGGAATCTCCCACACTCACTGCCCACAGACCCTCATTCCCCACATGCCTGTTCCACCCCAGGAGAGTGCATATTCTCTGTCACCTAGACAGTCCTTCGGCTGCTAGTCTCCCTTACCTTGGGTTACAGGAACAGACTGGACCGTAATTCTCCGGGCTCTATGGCAGCTACAGGGTTCCTTCCAGGAGTTTTCTTCTCCCTCTACGCACTCTCTCACCTGGAGGAGTCGCTCACAGGAAAACAAGCCTCATGCAGTCCAACACTACGTGGTCACAAAAATCCACAGAAAACACAGACAATTGCTTCTCAAACGGTTCAGCTGTCACAAGATAATCTCACTGGATGATTTCAGAGCAGGCTTCATGCACAGGCTAGCTCAGTTTTCCCCGAACAATCAGGGATTCTTCCACTCGATTTCAACACAGGGAATTCTGGTTCAGGAAATGCGCTCTCGGGATTGCCTGGAACAGACACAAACTCACAGTTCGGAGCATGGGTGTACATGGTTTCTTCAGTCAAAAACAGGCTTAACGGCTTCGGAGATGAATCAACGTATCTGGCAGAGGTCGTACCCTGTTTCACGCTCAGAGGATCGGGTCCGAATGGAGGAAGATCCCCACCCATGGTTCAGTTCAGGGCTTATATTTGCATGCACCAGGGTTGACACTTGTCACCCTGGGAACTGCATGTGTACCACAACGTGCATCCCCTTTGCACGTTCCCTCCCTTTCCAGGAACTTAGGATAAATAAAAATGCACATGTCTCTTTTTAAAATAATATTAGAATATTATTTCCCAGGCTTAAGGCCCCTAGGCTTAGCCCCTAGGCTCATCACTCAGCCCCATTTCCCACCTTCCAGCCCCTGATCCCTTGCCCACTCTGTGGATGCTCAGTCCCCCATCACTCATTCATCGTGGTCGGTCTGCACTGGCGGTATTTATATTTTATTAATTGACCTCCATACATACGAATACATCAACAGGCTCCTGGCCTTCAACACTTAGGCTCCCTGGCCTAACAAAACACATAAGCCTACAACTTATACTAAACTTGGCTCACCAGCCTATAGAAAATATTTACAATTCTTTGCATATAACATGATCTGTAACGGGGCTCGTCCTTGGGGACACTACAATCCCCCTCCCCCTTTTTTTGCACTATCCTCAGTGCAAATTACACTGCCTCTGCGTGTCCTTCAAAATTTTCAAAAAGATGCGGCTACTCTGCCCGCATAATATCTGCATGCTCCCAGGTCGCGTCCTCAGGACCGTACCAGGTCCACTGGACCTTTACAAGCTCTATGGCTCGATTTCGGAGCTGCTTGTTTTTCCTATCCAATATGCGCACAGGATGCACTTGCAGGACACCTTCTAGTTCCACCTGAATCACAGTCCAATCGATAACATGATTAGC
>ML781350.1:129443-167540 GCA_009831015.1 Picea engelmannii | reverse complement strand
GGCTACCACTCCTCGACCTGCTTCTTCTCCCATGAGTTCTGCGACTCTCCGTCGTACTTGAGTCTCTTCCTTTCTCAAGTTTCTTCTCTATTCTTTCCAGACTCTGCAAGAATCTTAAGTTTAATTTCCCTTGCCGATATCTGACTTTCATGAGCTTTCGGCTATCTTCTCGGTGTTCCTTGGCCTCTCTTTGTAACCCTTCAATGATTTTCATCATATGTCCTTCCTTATCCATCTCCTTTCCATTCCCATTAGAGTTTGATCCTTCGACTCCCTGGTTAACATCCTTTCCTTCTTGTTCGTCTTCCATTTCAGGGATAATTTGCATTCTTCCCCACTCCATACTTGGCGTTGATTAACTTGGAGTTTTGGCCTCTGTTGTATTCTGAACACACACTGTGCAATACAATTCAAAATTGTCAGGCCATTAAACTTCATGAATAACCCACAACATTCATAACTAATTCAAACAAGAATGAAAGACAATTCAACTTCACAAGTTTTCTATGCTCTGTCTGGCTCTGTGTTTTTCGGGTGTCCGAAACTTCAAGTTTAGTTATTTCGGGACTTCAAGTTTTAGAGTTTCACAATTTCTGATGTCGAGGTTTATTGCCTTCTCGGATTCCCGATCTCCAATAAGCCCTTTTTACGGGCTGGCCCTCCTGTGCCTAGCTCCTGAAGCATATGACCATGCGCCACGACCGTGGCCGTTTCCCTCTCGTGACTACTCCTATCGGAGTTTCGGCACTTGCATTGTCAACAGGCGCATGTCCTCGCAACCCCCGATTCTCCGATCTCCGATATGCCTTAGCCCTCCAAGCTAAGCCCTAGCCGATGTGACCGTTGTCTCGTGACCCAGGCCTTTTCCCTTATCGAGGTTCGGGGTTTCGTAAATCCGAATGTGCCAGAATGCTTGACAACGGAATCCCCTATTTCCCAATTTCTGATGGACTCCGTCCGTGCTATCCCTCTAGGCTATAGCCTCACCAAACGACCACTTCCCATGACTGTGATCAATCCTCTTATCGAGGTTTCAGAATTTGTGACGTCGTGATGCACATGCATTCGCAACCTCCGATCCTCCGATTCTCGATGTGCTTTTATATTGGCTCGCTCCCTTGGCTTAGCCTCTGGTCCACAGGACCATACTATATGACCTCCACCCTACCTCGTCGGGTTTCGGCGGTTTCAATGTCATGCTCATATGCTCACGGGATCTCCGATGGGTCCCAGTCGTTGACTTGTCAACAGTCCTTTCTCATGTTTCTATAAATCTGCCACCTGTCCTCCTGACAGTCGGTGTGGCCCCACGCACCTAAGCCTTATTGGGACATCGCGTATCGCGATTTTCCCATGCACGAAACCTTTTCCTCCGAAATCTCTGATATCCCGATTCCCGATATGCCGACGCGCCTTTCGCTTTAACCCTTCGCGGTCAAGTCAGGTCCATGTGACCTGCGTTCATATGACCACAGTCATATGCTTTTGTCAAGTTTTCAGGGTTCGGAGTTTCAAAGTGTATGACTCACTCGTCACCGGGGTTCCCGATTTCTCGATGAACCTCAAACACCGATGGACTTACTCCTTGTCGGGGCTTTCCTCGATGGCAGATCTCTGCCACGTGTCCATTAGATAAACGGTCCCGATTATCTCCGGGGTTCGGGACTAAAAAGGTCTCGAGTTCCTTATCCTTAGGAACTCCGATATGTCTCTTCCCAACTCTGCCCAGGCTGCTGACACCTGTCCTCAAAACTAACGATTCAAATCTCGTCGCGAAATCATGGATCGCGATTCTGTGTGACAAGATTTCTATGTGCTCGAGAACTCCGATTCTCCGATTTGTGACCCTCTCTAGGATTCTAACACGTGTCCTCCTTGGAATCCTACGGCTATGATCCCTTCGTCATTCTGTCTTCTCCTCTACCCATGAGGACTTAAATCCTGCGCAACTTCTATCAACTCGGACGGTTGACGGGTAATCCCACAGGGATCTTACGACTCACGATCCTCCCAAGTTTAAACTCTTGTGCGGTATCCAAGGCTTTAAACCTTGTGCACGTTCTCCAAATATGACGGTTACAAGGGTTCGTCTTCCCTTCCAAACAAATCTGACAGTTCTAACACCATTGGTGTAGAGACCTGTCTCCCTGTGGTCATAGACCATACCAGCTGCGGTTTCACAGCACCGCTAAACCTCCTGACCTTACAGGCATGGTTAAGTAACTCCTATACACTTCGGGTCATACCAGGGTCAAAAATTGGTCCTCCACACATAGTTTCTCCTCTCACCCTCGGTCCAAAGACCACTCAACTGGCCCATCTAGGCTCAGTGTCGAAACCTTAGCTCTGATACCAATTTGTGATGTACCCTTTCACTACAGAGGTTTCCAAACCTCTCAGTTACCATTCTGTACATGAATGTTTACATAACTCATACCAAAATTATAAGCAAATGCTTTTAACATAATTAAACACACTCAAACTCAAAGTAAAATATATAAATTACTGCTACAATTAAACAAGCCATAGCGTTCAATAGTAACTCATTTACACACAGCGAAAAACATGATAATATATACAGCACAGTCGTGCTAAAACATGTTCAAAACATAATTCAGAATACTTATCTCTTATCAACTGTAGAAATCACCAACCAAGTGCAGGCCTTCCACGAACCTCCCAGCCTTAGACCACACTGTTCATCATCTCAACAATAGGTCACCCCCGAGCTGGGACCGAGCTCCACCCCAAGACAAGGAATCCTAGGCTAGGGTGAGGTTACAGGGAAGATAACACATACACATTCACCAGGAAGAAGCTCTCCCAGGAATCTCCCACACTCACTGCCCACAGACCCTCATTCCCCACATGCCTGTTCCACCCCAGGAGAGTGCACCTTCTCTGTCACCTAGACAGTCCTTCGGTTGCCAGTCTCCCTTACCTTGGGTTACAGGAACAGACCGGACCGTAATTCTCCAGGCTCTATGGCAGCTACAGGGTTCCTTCCAGGAGTTTTCTTCTCCCTCTGCGCACTCTCTCACCTGGAGGAGTCGCTCACAGGCCAACAAGCCTCATGCAGTCCAGCACTGCGTGGTCACAACAATCCATGGAAAACACAGACAATTTCTTCTCAAACGGTTCAACTGTCACAGGATAATCTCACTCGATGATTTCGGAGCAGGCTTCATCCACAGGCTAGCTCAGTTTTCCCCGAACAATCATGGATTCTTCCACTCGATTTCAACACAGGGAATTCTAGTTCAGGAAATGCGCTCTCGGGATTGCTTGGAACAGACACAGACTCACAGTTCGGAGCATGGGTGTACATGGTTTCTTTAGTCAAAAACAGGCTTAACGGCTTCAGAGATGAATCAACATATCTGGCAGAGGTCGTACCCCGTTTAACACTCAGAGGATCAGGTCCGAATGGAGGAAGATCCCCACCCATGGTTCAGTTCAGGGCTTATATTTGCATGCACCAGGGTTGACACTTGTCACCCTGGGAACTGCATGTGTACCACAACGTGCATCCCCTTTGCACGTTCCCTCCCTTGCCAGGAACTTAGGATAAAGAGAAATGCACATGTCTCTTTTTAAAATAATATTAGAATATTATTTCCCAGGCTTAAGCCCCCTAGGCTCATCACTCAACCCCATTTCCCACCTTCCAGCCCCTGATCCCTTGCCCACTCTGTGGACGCTCAGTCCCCCATCACTCATTCATCATGGTCGGTCTGCACTGGCGGTATTTATATTTTATTAATTGACCTGCATACATACAAATACATCAACAGGCTCCTGGCCTTCAACACTTAGGCTCCCTGGCCTAACAAAACACATAAGCCTACAACTTATACTAAACTTGGCTCACTAGCCTATAGAACATATTTACAATTCTTTGCATATAACATGATCTGTAACGGGGCTCGGCCTTGGGGACACTACAACAACAATGGCTTAATATGCATGCCAACAAAGATATAAGGGTAAGATAACTAGAAACCTAAGATCTAAGAGAAAATAAGAAAGAGAGTATTATCAAAAGTAGCATAGAAATCAACTAGTCTATCTGTTAGGAATGAGAGTCTATACCCTAGGAATGAGAGAGTTTCTACTACTGCAATGGACCACTCTGTCCTTTCATTGGTGGAAGAAATATGTGTTTTAATGTAGTGGGTCTTGAATATTTGTTAGGGTAAAGAAGAGAGATAAACATGTATAAGTATTAGGCCAAATACCTTGCCAATGCTCCCAGAATATACCTACATTGATCTCTACGACTCTTTTGACACACAATTAGGATATGAAGGAATACGGAAATTGTTGGCTCTACATAATGGACCTAATTCTGAGAGTTATGGTATCATAAGTGATATTACAAAATACATTGTGCATATTAATTTGAGTATATACACCCAACCACACCATGTCGCAACACATTCTTTGTAGAACTACTATCTTGGTAAGGCAACACTAAATAGCTCGCTAGGAATGCTTGGTCTGGTTGTTGATAAGTAATAAAAAAATATATACCTAGTCTTAAATTGCAAGGAAAATAGTTTCTTAGTTGTTATCGTCCAAAATGCCTTATATGTGCATACAAGAAATTGGCCCTTCCATTTACATACTTTCACAAAATATTGTTGAGGCTTCCTTTTAAAAAACCATTTTTTGGATAGTGTACGCGCCTTGCTGCACTAGTATCCCACGTACACATGCATGCTACATGCTAGTTATCCCATATACATATGCATGTTGCATGCTAGTTAGCCCGCGTTTACCTCCAAAAGTTGCAAAAAATATAAATTGCATGGAATTCGACAGAGTTTATGGGCTATGGAGGGTTTCCTAACCATTTTACCCATTGTATCCTATCCCCAAACTGAATAACCATCTTTTTCTCATACAAAAATAGGTCTTGGGGAGTCATTTATGAATATAAGCAAGAAAATAATAAAACTCTTCCAAAATCCCTTCCCCTTCTTAGCCCAAGATTTGCATCCTATTTTGAGTTTTAGCCTCAGCCTTCCCCTCCACCCTTTCTCCTTATGCAACCCTTACCCCTTCCCTTAGTGATATGTTGGTTGTGATAAGCTAATGTGGGATTGATGCACTTGGAGCCATGGCAAAGGATCTCGAACTTGGTTCATGGAACGGTTTCCAGCAAAGGTTGCAATCTTTTTTGTCTTGAAATTGAATAAAATAGTTCATTCTTGTCCCAAAACCCTATGTTTACATGATTTTGTCAATTTGTGCATTTATATCTATGTATACAATTTTAAAGTGATTGGTAGATATTGCATATGTTGTTGCATTGTATTCCTAACCTTTCACAGGTCATCTTTGGGAGGAGACCCGTGATCTAGGAGGCGACAACAAGAGAAAGAGGTCAACACCAACCACAAGGACTAAAGGTTCATTCATTAACCCTCTTTCCTTTCTTTCTCATCACTTAGTTTAGTTGGTTTTGGGGTATCTTAAGGGTATAACAGGCCTTTAAGGGAGTTAGTGCTCTACCTTTACCTCAGACCTAGTATAGAGGGATTTTCCCCATAGAATAATTGGCGACTCTGCTGGGGAGTATCTCTAGGGTCTTAGTGGGATATTTTGGTTTGACTTGGTTTTTTCAATTTATTTTTTAATTTTCCAATTTTACTGAGTCAATTAGGGTCTATGGTCACCTTCCAGGTGCCTACCATCCTTCCTTGCCCAGTTGGCTATCCAAACCTTTTTTCTTTTTGAAATTGTTCATAGGTGTACGTGCCTTTTCCTCGATATATCCCATGTACATACCCAGTTTGCATAGTATACAACCCACGTACATACATGGTCTGCATAGTATACAACCCACATACATACGCAGGTTGTTTTTGCACAACATGCGTCTCTATGTTTTGGAAGGATTTTTTATAATAAAAAAATACTTTTTTTTTCCTAACAAGAATTTTTGTGCTTCTCAGGCCTTCTTGAACTCTTCGGGGTCTTTGTTAATTGTGTTTGGTTGGGTTAAAGATTTAGTTTATCTTTCACTTTGTAAATAACCTCTATTGTTTCTTTATTTTCTGTTGTTTGCTTTGAAGGTTTAGGGTGAAATTATAAGCGTTAGATTCTCCTGTGGATTCCAGTGAATCCCTGTGTTCAAGCAATGGTTTAGGGTCTGTGTTAGTCTTGGGTTTATTTTCTATCTACCTTATTTATGCTTTGAAAAATGAAAAAAAATCATTTACTTGTAATTTTCTTTCCTAATCATTCAAAAAATAAAAAATTATTGCATTTAGATATGCATTTTTGTTTGGTAGTGGTAGCATAGGCTGTTTATTACAAAAGAAAAGAGTTATTTTTTCAAAGTTCCTGTTAGCACATAGGATGTGTAGGGGGTCAAAAAACCTTGGTTTGTCTTTTTTGAGTCGTAGGGTTTTTAAGTCTTAGTATTTGGATTATATTTCAAGTCATAGCTCAATTTTTTGGTTTTTATAATCATAGCATTGTTTTAGTCTTGGTTCAGAGCCTTTAGTGTTGGAGAAATTTATGTTTTTGGCACACTAGTTCAGTGGGAGTAACACTAGTTTAGTAAGAGTTAACTGACTAGTTCTATTTTAGACTTTAACACTAGGTCAGTGGGAGTTAACTGACTAGTTCTATTTTAGACTTTCTAATCTTATATCGTCACTATTATGCATGCATTCCTAATTATAGGATGTCATTGCCTATATGAGTGAAGATCACTCACTCATTGACAAGATCATAATATACATTGAATCTCATTCTTCATTGTGTATCTCTCTTCCTTTTCTTGATAAGCTTTGTTTGTGTATGCTTTAGCTAGATCTCATGTGCAGGTTTCCATGAAACAATGACATGGTATCAGAGCTACGCTTCTTGGAGCAATCCAGACAGGCCTAAGAATAAGGAAAATTAGAGTTTCGGTGAGCTAAATTCGTGGTCATACCTTTCAACAGTTATTTCTCCAAAATTATTAATGTTTTGAAGAAACATCTTGTTTGGGAAGTAAATTGACCCATTCTGCAAGTGGGTTTTCAACCGTTTGGAGAGATTCCTCACCGTTTTCTCAGAAAGTAAGCCGCAAGATAGCCTCCTAAAACTGATATGAATTCGTGGTTGTATCTTTCTACAGTGATTGATTGCTCCCAAAATATTAAGTTTTTGAGGAAGCAACTTGTGCGAGAAGTAAATCGGCCCATTCTGCAAGTGGGTTTTCAACCGTTTGGTGATATTCCTCACCATTTTCTTAGAAAGTAAGTCGAAAAATCGTCTCCTGAAATTAATATGAATTTTCACTTAAAGTGCCCTTTCTGTCATGATTTCTTAATTTTTCACTTGCAGATTGAGAGTAAATATTTGGGGTTCTTAGAAACAGTGGGAGAGATGGATAGGAAAACTATTATACAGGCAAACTTGGTGGTAATACTCACTCTGTACAACTATTTTGAATGGAATCCAAAGGCCGCATTCCAACTCAAAAGAAAAGCACTGTATAATTTGACGATGGTGACATAAACATAACCTACATCAACGCTTGAGAAGACCAGATGGGCGAACCGTAAGGATGAGGCCACAAGACTACTTCTTAAGTTAATCTCCACTGATTTATGGTTTCATGTTGCTGCATGCAAGACTCCAAATGAGATCTGGACCACCTTGGAATGACTCTTTGGAAAGTAGGATGAGATGCGAGGTCATATGCTTGAGGTAGAGTTGAATACCTTAGACCCTAAAAGTTTTGATAATATACAAGATTTTTTTACTAAATTTAAATCTTTGCTATTGGGCTTGGGTGAATGTGGTATTGATAAGTCTACACAAGAGAAGCAAATTATTCTAACAATCTTGGCCAAGCTAGGACCAGAATACATTGTATATGTCTCCCATTTCCATTATGGAAGATGTCTTTTTGGAACAAATTGGAAAATGCCTTCGTTGGCTTAGTTCATTGAGTCTCTTACAAAAGAGCAGACAAAAATCATACAGATGGGCCTCATGAAAGATCCCAAAGCACATGCACTCACCATGAATGATGGAAAAGGGTCATTCAAACAAAACGGGAAGGAGAGATATTGCAAACCCTTTAATGATTCTTCAGGTTCCAAAGTCTCTTCAGATTCCAAGAAGAAGAAGAAGGGAAATCAATGCACTTACTGCAATAAACCGAATCATGAAGAATCCACATGCATGAAGAAACAGATCGATCTTATGGCACAGATACTTCAAGGGAACAACCTTGGAAACTTCATTCCAAAGGGAGTCAAGAAGTGAAAGGAAGAAGATCATGCTCCTAAGAAATGTAATCATCATGCTCTGGTTGCAATTAATTCCTCATTTGATTCATGGAATATAGATTCTGGTGCATCCCGTCATATGGCAACGAAATATGAATTTTTCTCTTCTTTGAGTCCATGCTCAAGACCCGCTATTCTCATGGAGGATGATACTCCAGTAGCAGTAGCAGGAGAAGGGAGAGTGGAACTCCACAATGACAGTTTTGAGAATGTTCTACATATTCCAAAACTTTCTATGAATCTTCTCTCAGTTTATTTGATCACTCAGAAAGGTAAAAAGGTTGAATTTACATCATATTCAGTTTCAGTAATTGACATGCATGAAAATTCCATCATTGCAATTGGTGAGGTGGATCACAAGTCAAGGTTGTAAAAATTCACTAAGTTTTATGATGATGACTCCTCTATTCTACTTACACATAAGGAGAGTACTTTGCATGCACCTCCAGTGAAACATGCATATACTTTTGTTCTTCCATCATTTTCAGACATCAGAGATGATTCCATACACTCAGATTATGTACATGGAAATAAGTAGGTAGTACATCCAGATAAGAAGTCGGTGTCGAAGCTTCAACAGATGCCCAAGAAGGCACAAACCACACTTCAGGCGGTAGGAAACCTTGCAGGGAATCCATTGGATTCAAGAATGACTCGATCTTAGCATGAGTAGCCTTCTCATGTACTTTCAGCTTCATAACCTATGATGCCCATGCATTTCTATATGGTTCAATCTACTGATCCAAAGAACTACAATAGGGTTGTGGGAAATCAATTACAGCAAGCATCCATGCAAAAGGAGTATGACTCACTCCTACATAATCAGACTTGGAATCTGGTTCCACTTCCACCAGAAAGGAATATTTTCAGGTGTAGATGGGTCCACAGGATTAAGAGGTATAAGGCCCGACAGGTTGCCATAGGAATTCATCAGATCCATAAAGATTTATACATCTTCACGAAGACTTTCAGTGAGCCAAAGTTTCATACTTTGTGGGATCGTCTTGCAGTGAAGAACACAGTTGCCTAGAAGCTGCCATTTTCTTCTTTTGATACATTATCTTTTGAGGGGGGGGTTTTGTTCCCACTTGGTTTTCCCTCTTTCCTCGTTTTTATTCAGTGTTCATTAGTTGCATTGTACATGAGTACACAAAATGGCCTAGTAGTCAGGACTCATTTTTTACTCCATAGTGATGTTCAGGGGGGGTGTTGGAGAAATTTATATTTTCGGCACACTAGTTCAATGGGAGTTAACTGAATAGTTATATTTTAGACTTTAACACTAGTTCAATGGGAGTTAATTGACTAGTTCTATTTTAAACTTTCTAATCTTAGACCATCGCTATTATGAATGCATTCCTAATTATAGTATTTCATTGCCTATATGAGTGAAGATCACTCACTCATTGACAATATCATAATATACATTGATTCTCATTCTTCATTGTGTATCTCTCTTCCTTTTCTTGATAAACTTTGTTTGTGTATGCTTTAGCTAGATCTCCTGTGCAGGTTTCCATGAAACACTGACATTTAGGCCATGGGATTATTCATCATGATAAGAATAAGGGTCCTTATGGGTCACACTCTTGGTCTTAAACATCATAATAATGACATGTTTGTCTCTAAGTTGCACACGAGTTTCCATTATGTCACTTTCCAACTGTTTATATGTCAAGTCAAAGGTCATTTTATTTGTTGCCAACTCACCTAAAAGTTCGCAACGTACTAAGAAGTACCTCATGCACTTGTATTTCATTATTTCATTTTGGAAATGTGTCAAGGAGAATTTCATGGTTTTCAGAGTTTTCATCTATTTGATTTTCAAAGATTATGTCACAACAAAACTCTAACTGTTTCCTTGAAACGCTCTACTGGATTGTGAAATTGGAGCTGCAAACTGGCGCTACGAACTAGTTGAAGGAGATTCTTCAAGTTTAGATGTCTTTCTCTAAGACCATCTCAGGTTCACAAAGCACCAACATCAAATCCAGATGTATCAGGTATTCCTTGACGATTTGCATGATGTTTAAAGTTTGACAGAGGAGTTAATGTTGTTTTGAATTACTTTCGTTGTGAACTGTTAAAGTCCATTTGTTGCCAACTTTCAAACCCACTAATATGGTTCTCTAAAACTCTTCCCACTATTCAAAACTATTATCTTAATCTCACCTCATCATTTCTTCTGCAAATAAGCCATTTGTCCCACTGATATCTTAGTGCTGCGAACTGCCTGATTTAACTCTACATCACCATTGCGCACTGCGAACTGGTGCTGCAAATATTCTGTTTATAGACTGTCAAAACCCTCTTCTTTTGAAATCAATATACGATCCAGTCTTAACCAGTTGTATGAAATCCCTATAAAACATGAGGAATACGGTTAATCCTTTATAGAACCATGCTCAATTGCATACCATAATGGCATTGTGAACTGATATTGGTGCTGCTAAAACCCTGTTTTAACAGAGTTACTTTTACATGTCTTCATTTTTACTAAAAATCTCAGTGGTTGTCCCTCGTATCTTTCCTTTTGAAGTTTTATTAATTTTATACCACTGTTGATTATAGGTATTTAGAAAACGTGAACTACAAGTAAACAAGCTCTTTCATCAAACCCTAAATTTCTTGTTTACCCTGTTTTTCAAATACCAATTGTCATAAGAATTTACAAGAGGTGCTTTTCAAGCAGTGATTATGGACAGTAAGAAAAACAAGAAGAATCACAAGGGGGGAGGGATTGTGAGGATTGAACCATATTACATGCAACTCATTAACTATGAATGATTGTTCAGGGAATCTTTTCAGAGGGTGGGTTTTATTTTTTGTCAAAAGATGCAGAGAGGACACCCTGAAGTGGCCAAAGAGTTTGCACTTAATTTTAATGGGACAAAGACTAAAGTGGGGATGTTGGAGTTTGATGTTTCCATGCATTCTATCTCTGTAGAAACATATATACTTGAATGTGGTGAGAAATGGTTTAAATCCATGTCATTAAACTCTTCCTTCTCAAAAGAATTCCTTAAGCCTGGATATCAAGAAGACAACTTGTCTAAAGGAGTACCCAGAAGTCACATGCTGGAATGTTTTGACAAGATGCTTAGGGTCATCCAGAGGTACTTCACATGTGAAGGGAATTTCAATATGGTATAGAAATACCACATCAGATTATTGTTACACTTCACAGGAAAAGAAGCCATGAACCTTCCATTCTATCTTTTCAGGAGTATTGGTAAGATGTCAGACAGAGTCCAGGCTAAGTCAAAGTAGGTAGATACCAATGTTTTTCACTATGGGATTATCAATATGTTATTAATGGAAGAGTTAAGGAAAACTAACATTGACAGGGGAAATTTCCTAACTACATCACATTTTTAGTTAGATATTGCTCCTACACCATAGTCCAAAAGACAAACTACTACACCTGTTTAGAGGACCATGTATTCATATTCAAGTAAGAAGAAGAGGGTGACTAGGAGTGATAAATATTTCAGGGCTACTGATGAGAAAGACACAAGTAGTCCTTCACAACCTCCAAATAGAAAAAAATCACCTATGGAAGATCCTATTCCCATGGAGATTCCTTCAAGCAAACCAAGAAGCTTGAAAGGTAAAAATCTTGTCTTTTCCCCACTAGTTGTTGCAAAAAAATAAAACTTAGAAGACCCTTTACTAGATCAACAAACAAGAAACATGTCCTCATGAAGGATGGTACAACAGAAACTTCATCCCAACAAAAAGAAAAATTGCAGTCTTCTAATCATCCCACAGAAGTTATTGACATCAACACTTCTCAACATGAAATCAACCCTACCTTCAAAAGTCTCAGGAGGCAGCTCAAGGAAGCAAGAGATGAAATTGACAAGTTGAAGAAGGAGGATTTAGGTTCCAGGATAAAGCTAAAGGATATTTTTGATATGTATGGGGAGACAATTGATAAGGAAAGGTTCTTGGCTAAGATGTGTTTCCCCTTCACGGGAAACTCAAGAATGTCTAAAGGAAGAACAAAACCCACCAAGCTAAAATTAGAAAATTGAAGGCAAAGTTACAACCTTTTAGAGAAGAAGTGGCAAAGAGAAACTTATACATGCTATCCAAGGTGGCTACCAGAAGAAGTTCTAGAACAAAAAGATAAATACAAATGATCTTCTAAAACCAACATCATTTTTGTCAAAGTTTCTATTACAAGAATTTACAACATTTTAATGATGGTTGTGAGTTTTGAGCTATACTTAGAATTTTTTTTTGTTTTTCTCCAAGGATATATCAGGATATTGATTTTGTAGCATATCTAGACTCCTAGTATAATTTTTAAGGTTTTGAATCTTTTTCAAAAGTAAAACAAGCTGCTACAAGAAATTTTGCAGCGCCTGGACTCATTGGCATTGGGAACTGGTTGTTTCACGATAATTTGCAGCGCTGCGCTACAAACTCATTTTTTTGAAGATTTTGGAGGGAAAGGAAATTGATAGTTGTCATCGGAAGCTTGTACCAACACTCATAGGATCAATTTCACTTTGTAAGGCCACCTTCCTCAAGGAGATACAAACTTAAGGATACATCATCAAGTTGTTGAAGGTTGTTGTATACGTTGCCAACATTTCCCTTTAAAATAGTAGTTGGTTGTCTTTTTTGATGTACACATGTTTCCATGCTTCCCTTAGGCATGGAATCCTATGAGGAAGTTGAGGGGTGGATTGTAATTTTGGATTTTGATAAGTTTATCTATAAAAAGGACATTGCAAGAGTGAAAAAGGGTTGGAATGGTGTTATATAAAAACACTTATTTTTAGTATTATCTTTAGCAGAAGAGTTTTTTCCTGATGTATGGACCAGATACAAGAAAATTTTATGGTTGAAATCAGTCTTATTCTCTTTATCATCTCTTTTCTATCTCACTTTGATATCAGTATCTGTTGAAGGATTCATCATGTTTTTGTTACTTTATTGCAGTAAAATATTTACTGTGATATTGCATGCAAATTTATCAAAGTAGTTTTCTCTTTAAATTTAAGAGGTTCTTATTCAAATGAGATTTCTTTCATATTTATGTTAGAAATACCCGATGTAAAATTATATACATATTACAATCTCGTTTCTAAGTCTTCCATCTATCATTTATATCTCTTAAAACCTGATTTGAAGCCATTCAAGGCCTTGTTTGTTGGTGTGTATTACATGGAAAGATATGTGATCGATATCTTTAATTCAGTTTTCCATCCATTTGCCACATTTTTATAAACACTATCATTTACATTCGGATGGGTATTAGTCTTACATCTACAACAATCTAGGTGTGAATTCTAGTGCTAACATTTTTGGCGCCATTTTCAGGGAACAGATTGAATATATTTCCCTTGGTTGTACGACAAGACAATACTGATTTTGATGGTGTACAGAATCAGTAAATAGACGACTGCATAGTGCACCTGGTGACTCCAAATTTTAGTTATGGCTCCCAAGAGTAAACACATGAGGTCTAATCCAGAGTCACCTCTGGCTGCACCTGAACCTGACCATAAAAAATCATAAAGAAGGGAAAAGATTTGCAAGGAACCTCCTCTTCTAAATTTTCAGGTACTTCTGGAGACTTACCTGACTCTATTTTCCATACACCAGTTGTTTTTTCTCATGTTTCTCATTTACCTATTGCTAAAACTCATGTAAAGTCAAAACTAGGAGATTTTCTTGTAGAATATTCAACTTTTTATTCTGAGCTGAAAGAAGAAAATCTAGAAAATTTTCATTTTCTTGCATCCCCTAAAATTGTAAAGTGGTTTAGACTTGAAATTTTGGAAGATTTCCCTCTCTTAGGTTCTCCTTCTCCCCATCCTTTTAAATTTTCTGTAACTAAAGAAGAAGGAACCTCAGTTTCTATTGAAATCCCCCCATCTTCATCCAATACTCAACTATTTTATGTTCAATCTAAAGTTGCCCCACCTTATACTCTTCCTTTTCCAAAACTACATGTTATTCATATTGAAAATATTTACCTATCAAGTCACCTTCTAATTCTCCGATAATTCAGATTTCTCATTTTCCTAATCAAATGGCAAGGGTTAATCCTCCTTAAAACAGAATGGATGCCATTGTGGCTACTAGGTATGCACCATTAGTGCTTACTCAAACTATGAATGTTCTTCCAAAGGGATATTAATTAAAGTATATTCCTAAGTTCATAGGAGAGGAAGATATCACTACAAAAGAACACCTTGCAACATTTTATAGTTATGCTAATAATTTGAATATTGAGAATGAAGATGTCTGGATGAGGGTTTTTGTGCAAAGTATTGATGGATAAGCTAGAAAGTGGTTTAAATGTCTAGCTCTTGGATCAATTGCTGGAGTTGAAGCCCTAGATGATGCCTTTTTAAGACATTGGGGTGAAAAAAAGGAATTCTTATATTATATCACAAAAATTGGGGCTCTTAAAAGGAAAGAAGGTGAATCAGTGTCATATTTTTCAAAGATATTTAACAAGATGTATAACAAAATTCCTACTGAGATTAAGCCTACCGAAACTTCTGCTAAAATAATATATTCAAGTGCCTTTGACCCATAATTTTGTCTTTTGTTGAGATAAAGAAGGTCTACAACATTATCCCATATGCAAGATGCTTCTCTAGAGGTGGAATCAAACATATTGGCAACAGATAAGTTAAGGGGAAAATATGATATGGATAGAAGAAAACAAAAAGTAGAAACCTCATCTTCTGATGCTTCAAGAAGTAATCCCCAGGTTGATGAATTGACTAAGTTAGTTAAATCACTTTCTGCAGAAATGGAAAAATTAAAACTTGAAGGGAGACAAGCAAATAGAAACCCCGAATATTTTGGAAATAGAAACAATTTCAGAAGACAAAACAATACAACTCAAATTCTTTAGAGGGATCAGAGAAATAGAGAGGATCAGAAGTTTCAAACCCCTCTATAAAATAATTTGGTTGATGATGAATAAGGATATAATGAAGAATAATATCAAGAAAATCATTGCCTGGGGGACACATCTGCTTCCCCTCATCTAACCAATCTGCTTATGAAGAGTCCCTAACAAGCAATCAACTGAATGAGTTAAGTAAAGGAAACTAAAAACAAATACAATTTGAGGTCAAAACAAAAAGAGGGAAAAACAAGTACATCTAATCTACCTAAAAAATATGATACTCCCTCTAAAACAATGTCTACACCAAATAAAGGAACAAAAGAACAGAACAATCATCCCATCATTAAAGATAATGTTCAAGAAACAAAGGAAATTCTGAAGTCCCAATCCTCTTTTAACTTTGAGAATGAAATCTAAAAAATTAAAATTCCTATCCCATTCCTAGAGTTGATAAAGAATGAAGATTTCAAGATATCCATTTCAAAAATGTTGCAGTCTAAATTTTCTTCTCATTCAACAGACTCAATTAACTTGCAGGATGAGAAACCTGCAGTTATATTGGGACCATTGGTAGAAGATAGAGATGTGTTGGCCCTCGACCAAGTTTTGAGGAAACATTGGTCGTGTTTGACCACTTTTGGTACTTCAACAGGATGGTCGAAGATGGAGCACCCAGACAGAGCTGAGATCGCGGTATATCTCTTGTTGTGTGGGATTTTGGACCAAGAAAAGGGTTTACTAGGTTTTATGTAATGGGTTAGGGGATGTTGGCCCATGGGTTTACCCATGATTAGGCATTTTTGTAAATGTATAAATAAGTAGCTAAGCGATGTAATAAGCGGAGTTGTTGTCTATGTGCACAATATGTTGTAAGTGCTAATGTTGTCTATGTGCACAATATGTTGTAAGTGCTAATGTTGGCTTAGTGCAAGAGATTGTAAGTTTCTTTGTGCAGATAGAATATGTAAAGAAAGGCTCTGTGCTACCAAGGAGTTGGCTCTATGCCTTGACATGAGTTTGGGAAGGAGGATATGGTGCACAACACGTAGATCTCTTGTCCTCTGTGGAGTTGGCTCTATGGTTTTGTGCACAGGAGCAGACGAATGTAAGAATATTGAAGACTAATAAATAAGAAGAGAAGAAGTTGGTGGACATAGCCCCACACTAGGGTGAACCATGCATATCCTATGTCTTTATGTGCTTTGTGCGATGTGATTTATGTTATTTATTTTCTTAGTGTTGTTGTTATAATGTATGATGAATGCATCTGATGTTGTTGCTTAGTTCTTAAGGTATTTGAATGCTATATCTGAGCTAATGTTATGTGCCAAGTGATTGAAAGTGCTTGATATTTATTTTTACTATGCTGATTTGTAATAAGGGTTTAATATGCGATGTGAATGAGATTCAAGAACTAATTCCTATTGTTGTCTAAGTGTTCTGTTAAGTGTTTTAATCACATATCTGTGTCCCAGCTTGGTTGTAGACACCTAAGTCCTGCAACCCCCCCTACCTCTACCTTGTGTGAGACGTCATCTGCTTCGCAGGTGTTGCCAAAGGGTCGGTAGTTAGGGTTTTGTTGGTGCATTGTTGAAGAGTTTAACCCTGGGTCCGCCCCTGTGCCAATAAATGGTTCTAATGCTGGGATTCAAAACTGTGATTGTTGGGAAATGAAGAAAAGAGAAAGCTATGTGCATAGATATTTTGTTGTAGTGCACATTATTCTACTTGAATTGCAAAGATTTGTGCTAAGAAAGAAACCTGATCTGAAGAAAAGAGGTAAGATCTTAAAGCTTTGTGATCTGATAAAGGTAAGATAAGTGGAAATTCTTTCTTCTCAAGCATGAATCTAGGTATGTTTGATAGATTTTTTCCTAGTCTGAAAGCTAGGGAATAGTTAGAAGAAAGAGTTGATCTGAATAAATTTGATAGAAATAGAGAAAGATATGTTATTCCTATTCATAGAAAAACATTTTGGACTAATAAGTGGATGCAGGAACCTAGAAATAAGTTTTGTAGACTGCAGGTCCATCACTGTGATCCCAATGCACAGTACAGGTGTAACGTCCCCAACCATCAACCCCACTATCGGGAAACGCTACTATGCATAAGAATACTTATATAGTATGCATTTAAATGAAGTTAAATGGATTAACGGAGTAAACATATAATTATTGCTAACATACAGAATTAATGGAATTAACAGTAAATATCATTGCAACGGAATACATGATAATATTACAAGTATCACAGAACATGCATTTAAGTAAGTACATAATTAAAACACATAATGATACTTATCTTTGAAAATATAATACACCACCAACTGCATGCAGACCTTCCATGAACCTCCCAGCCTAAGACCGCACTTCTCATCACTCTCAGTAGTAGGTCACCCCTGAGCTGGGACTAAGCTCCACCAGGAAAGGGAATCCTAGGCTAGGCAAGGTCAACGGAAGACACACAGTTTATGAGGAAGGATTCTCTCCCAGGATCCACTTATCCCCACTGCTCATAGACTCTCATTCCCCACATGCCTGTCCCATCCCAGGAGTATAAACCTTCACTGTCACCAAGACAGTCCTTTAGCTGCTAAAACTCCCTTGCCTTGGGCTTCAACAACAGACCAAACCAAAATTATCTAAACTCTGTGGCAGCTACATGACTCCTTCCAGTGGTTCTCACTTCCTCTGTGCACTCTCTCACCTGGAGAGAGTCACTCACAGGCCTGACAACCTGCTTCTTAAACCACAACCACCTCTCTGACTTGGAGATAGTGTTACACACAGGCCTGACATCCTGCTTCTTTAGCTCCATTCCATCACAAGGAGGACAACAAGACTCAGAAAGGAACTGATGAAAGTAGCCAATCATACTCAGCCAAGGGACTGCGTGGCCACAACAACCCACAGTTGTAACATACATGGCATAGAAAATTGCTCAAGTTTCATAGAAGACGCAAGTCGGCTTCAGAGGTGCATGGCTATGTAGAGGTCTAGTTTAGAGACAAAACAGTTCTCGAGAAGGATTCCAATGAACTCAGGAAGAGTATGGAAGGTTCACAGTGACGGATTTTGGGTCTCAGGTGCATGTGTGAACATTGTAAAGGACGATTATAGAGGCCACAGAATTCACAGGAATACACCAGTCGACTTCTAGTTCTGGTTTTCAGGATTGCGTGATAGGAAAATTAAGCAGAGGTTGTTCACAGACTCCAACAGTTCAGACAGTCGACGATATAATGGAGGATGAAACCCCATACCGACTCAATTATTGGGTTAAATTGCATGTGCCTGGGCCGACACATGTTGCCCATGAAGCTGCATGCACTCCATCAAGTATGTATTCCCTTTTGCACACGTTGGGGCTGCATGTGTTGCCTCTCCCAAGACTTAGGATAAAAACATACCTTTCACACCACTTTGGAATAATAATAAATTATTATTCCTAAGGACTTAATTCCTCAAGATTAGCCCCTCTTCCTAACTCTCATCCCCCTCTCCCTTACCCATACTGTGGAAGCCTAGTCCCCCATCACTCTTTCTTCATGGTCAGTCAGGATGCAACGATGTTTATATATTATATTAATGATCTGCATAATTACATATACAAAATCAGGCTCCTGGCCTTAACACTTAGGCTCTCTAGCCTAATAAACACATAATCCCACTAGCTTATCAATACTTGGCTCACCAGCCTACAAAACATGATTACAATTCATAATATAACTAGGTCACTACTGGGGGATATTACAATCCCCTCCCCTTATTTTTGCACTGTCCTCAGTGAAACTCTTTACACAACATCAACAAGTTTTTCAAAATATTAAAAAAGATGCGAGTATTTTGCCCTCATAGCATCCTCATTCTCCCATGTCACGTCCTCAAGACCGTACAAGTTCCACTGGACCTTTACAAGCCCTATGGCTCGATTTCGGAGATGTTTGCTTTTCTGGTCCAATATGCGCATATGATGCACTTGCAAGACACCTTCTTTCTCCACCTGAATCACATTCCAATCGATAACATGATTAGCATCAGGTATATATTTCTTAAGCAATGAAACATGAAATACATTATGTACAGTCATGGATGCAGGTAATGCAAGCATATATGCAACTGGCCCACAAAATATGGCAGCCAACTTGGCGCAGTTTCCATGCTTCAGAGAACTTCTATTGTCTTTTACTTTCAGGAAAACATGGTTACCCACTTTAAACTCTTTGTGGTTTAAGTTTTTATCAGTATAACTTTTCTGCCTGTCTTGGGCAACTTTCAAATTCTGCTTAATTTTTAGCATATGTTCTTCCATTTCCTTGAGAAAATATGGCCCAACTATTGCCTATCAGCTAGATTATCCCAGCTTGCTAGAGTATTTCACTTTTTGCCATAAAGTTCTTCAAATGGGCTCGTTTTCAATGATGCTTGATACCCATTATTGTAGGCGAATTATACCAAGTGTAGGTAGTCTTCCCATTTCGATGGTTTGTCCATCACATACATCCTCAATATGTCTTCTATTACTCGATTCACCCATTCTGTCTTCCCATCAGACTCAGGATGATAGGCTATGCTAAAGTTCAGATTCGTTCCAAATCCCTTGAATAACCCTTTCCAAAAATTTGAGGTAAATTTCGGGTCTTTGTCAGACACAATTGTCTTGGAAATTCCATGCAATCATGCCACTTCCTTCATAAAAATATCAGCAACATCCGCTACCTTGTGAGTAGTCTTTAATAGAATGAAATGGGAAGATTTCGTAATCTTGTCCACTACCACCATGATTGAATCATGTTGCTTGCCGGTTCTGGGCAATCCTTTGATGAAATCCATTGTCACTACCTCCCACTTCCACTCAGGAATGGGTAATGGCTGCAACAATCCTGTTGGGTACCTGTGTTCAACTTTAACCTTCTGGCACTCCATACATCTGGTGATGTATTCTACAATCTCTTTCTTCATACCTGGCCAAAAGTAATTTCTCTTGACTACTGCCATAGTTTTCTGATATCTAAGGTGTCCAGCATAAGGCACATTATGCATTTCATGCAAAATCATAAGTTTCAAGTCCTGGACATTAGGTATATAAATTATGTTCTTGTACATAAGCGTTCCGTCAGTTTCCAATTTATAATTCTCCACTTTCTGTGGCATCTGATCTTGTTGTAGCGTTTCTACCAAATCCATGTACTACAAATATGTATTTGCAGCCTCCAAAATTCTGTTTTTAATATTAGTTCGTTACATGCTAATGGTTGTAGCATGTAATTTATGCACTCTCCTGTTGAGTGCATCAGCCACTTTATTTTCTTCCCTTTGATATGCTTGATATCAAAATCATACTCACAAAGAAACTCCAACCACCTACTTTGTCTAGCATTCAAGGTTGGCTGATCAAACAAATACTTCACACCGTTATGGTCTATCCTCAGTTCGAACCTCCTTTCCATGAGGTAATGTATCCATTTATTTAGAGCGTGCACTATGGTTGCCAACTCCAAATCATGAGTGGCATAGTTCCTTTCATGCTCTTTCAATTTTTTGGATTCATAACAAATCACAAATCCATTCTGACTAAGGACTCCTCCCAATCCTTCTTTGCATGCATCTATGTACACCACAAAGTATTCAGTCGGATCTACAATCCTCAGGATTGGAGCACTGGTTAACAATTGCTTCAATCGTTGAAATCTTTTCTCACAATCTTATGTCCACCGAAAATTATTTTCCTTCTGTTGCAAGGAAGTGATAGGGTGAGATATCCTCGAGAACCCTAAGATAAAAATTTTGTAATAACTAGCTAGACCCATAAAGGATCTGACTTTTGTCAAGTTATTTGGCGCTGACCATTCTCTGATGGCCTCAATATTCTCAGGATCTACAACTATCCCTTCCTTCGAAATAATATGCCCCAAGTAATGGATCTGCTCCTGATAAAATGATCAATTTCTCAACTTGGCATACATTTGGTTCTCTCTTAGCACCTACAATACCATCCCCAGATGTTTTTCATGCTCTTCCTCTGATTTGGAATACATCAGAATGTCATCCAGGAAGACTATGATGAATTTGTCTAGATATTCCTTGAATACACCATTCATCAGGCACATAAAAACAACGGGTGTGTTTGACAGCCCAAATGACACCACTGTGAACTCATAATGACCATACATTGTTCTAAAGGTGGTCTTGCTGATGTATTCATCATTTATCCTTACTTAGTGATATCCCGACCTGAGGTCTATCTTCAAAAATATCTTCGCATCCTTCAACTGATCGAAGAGGTCATCAATCCTCGACAGAGGATATTTGTTCTTTACAATTACATTGTTCAATTGTCTGAAATTGATACACAATCTCAGCGTCCCATCCTTCTTCTTCACGAATAGGACCAGGGCACCCCAAGGTGACACACTTGGGAATATATACCCCTTCTTCAGAAGCTCTTCAAGCTGAAGTTGCAATTCTTTCAGCTCTGACGTACTCATTCTGTAAGGAGATTTCGACACTGGAACTACTCCAGGCATCAAGTTTACAGAGAAGTCAATATCTCTTTTTGGAGGTAGTCCAAGTACCTCCTGAAATACATCTTCAAAATCCTTTAGTACCACATGATCTCAAATATTTGAGATCTCATCCTTAGATGCTTCCTCCACATGGGATGCAAATAATTTACATCCTTTTCTGTAGCACTTCTTCAGCTGCATTGCTGAGATTTCTCTGATAGCAACAACTCTGGGAATTCCTTGGAATGTTCTCCAATTCTCTTCCTCATCCAGGCAAGTGAATTCCTTATTATGACATTCCAAGATGGCATGGTGCTAGTCCAACCAACCCATCCCAATTAGATAGTCATAAGAACCTAAAGGCAGAACATTCAATTCATCCTTTGTGCTCAGTCCATTCATGTCCATAGGACAAGACATAACCAACTCAGTGACCTTCCTCTTGGTTCTTGTAGCCAGCTGGACTAATAAAGACTTTTCATGTTTTATTCTTGACAAATGCAAACTTTCCACCACTCTAGGATCTATATAACTATGGCTAGCCCCTGAATCAATTAAAATAGTAAATGGTTGGTTGTTAATGATACCTTCCACTTCAATCATGTGCGACTGATATTCATCTTGCTTGTTGTCCAGGGCTGCGTAGATCCTTGTCATTCTACTACCCATGTCCTCCATTGTTTCATCTTGTTGTACATTGTGGACGACTCTCACTTTATCATTTCTGTGGGGGCAATCTCTATACCTATGGTTTTCTTTACAACCCCAACATTCCATAGGTGGTGGTCTTGGCATTTTCCCACCTACTTCAACCTTCCTAGGCTCTCTAAAAGATGGTTGTCCTTGAGGACTATTTCTGAAAAAGGGTGGATTAGTTCCCTTCTTGCTCTGATCCATCTTGAATTTCTTCATGTCTTCCCAAGCCTTCCGGAAAGTAGGCTTCTCTCTTTGCTGCTCATATAAGCATTTTTCTCTTCTTATTGTTTCTTCCATAGTTTTTGGGTCATCATATTGGATCTTGTCCCCAATGGAAGGTGGTAGTCCACTTAGATACCTTTGAATCTTGCCAGTCTCATCCTTGATGAATGGAACATACTTCAGTAATTCCAAAAACCTTCGTTCGTATTCATCAATGGTCATGCTACCTAGCTTGAGTTCAAAGAACTCTTTCATCTTTTTGTCATAGTATCTTTTAGTCAAGTATTTCTTCTCAAAATATCTCTTGAATTTTTTCTAAGTGATATCTTTCTCTCTAATGTGATGCACCTACACAAGTTGATCCCACCACATGGATGCCTTTCCCTTCAATTGATACATTCCAATTCTTCCTTCTACGTGAGAGGAATAATTCTGCAGTTGGAAATATTTCCTCATGCCAAGCAACCATGTCTTTGCATCTTCCTCCTTATTATTTTCTCCATCAAACGTTGGAGGCTTAATCTTGTTCATTTCGCCCTTCAGTTCATCCACTCCAGATATCCTGTGCTTTCTAGTAGGAAATGGGCTTGAAATACTGTGTGCCCTCCTCTTGGAGTGACCTTGGGAGTGATGATGGTTTTTACCAACACTCCCTGATCTTCTTCCCTCAGAATTCGGGTGACTCCCAGTTTTACTCGAGTCTCTCTCCTAGTCCAAATTCTTTTCTATTCTCTCCAAACTCTTCATCAAATTTAAGTTGAATTCACCTTTTTTATCCCTAGATTTCTGCTATCTGTTCAGTGAGTTTGGGCATCTTTCTGCAAATTTTCAATGATCTTCATCATATTCCCTTCCTTATCTATCTCTTCTCCATGCCCATTGGAGTTCGACCCTTCAACTCCCAAATGAACATCCATCCCTTTAGCTTCGTTCTCTGAACTGGAAGCATTATGTGTCTCTTCCATTTATTTTTCACTCAGTGGCAATTCTACTCGGTTCTGGCACTCGCTAAACTTCTGCAAACACAATGTGTAGACAATCGGAATTTGTCAGGCCATTATTCCTTAACAAATCCCACAACATTCATAAACAAATCTAAATTAAGAAAACGTTCAGATTTCATGAATTTTCCGAGCTCTGCTCATCTTTGTAACAATCCCTCAGGTTCTAGCCCCTTCTCTCTTAATCCCCAACCCACGTGATCGTGGGTCGTGACCACTCGCTTAGAAAAAAGGGTGCTTCATGATTTCACGTTTTGGGAGGTTTCAAAGCACTTCACAACAACTTCTCGAATTTCAGACTAACGAACTCATGACATAGGGCATATCAACCGTCCACGTCTACCCAACATCCAATGGCTGACACTCACTATGGAATATTAGGAATCCGAGTTCTGGTACTTTGGGATTTCAGAAGATTTCACATCTGCACACCCCGAACACTTCCACGTCACCTTAGGTGATGTCATTACCTTATATCGCTTAACGTTTTCCCAATTGCAGGGGAATCCAAAGGTGGTTTTAGAGTAATCCTCTCTTCATTCAGCAATTATCCTGACACTGACACGTAACCCCTCAGTGAAACCACGGTTTGGATTGCGGGACCGCCTTGGATAATTATCTTTCGTGCAAATTGGGCCCCCGCAATGTTTCCTAGTCTTTGATCTTTATGTATCGTGATCAATGTCGTTGTGGGTTCTCGGACCCTTAACTATGTTACGTAACCTCAGGCTCAACAAACCCTGGTCACACAGGATTCCATATGGCGGAATACTAGCGACTGATTCTTGACCCAATCAAATGGGTGTCACACATCACGTTCCATATGGAATTTCAAACTTCTATGGGTTCGAAACCCACTGGCACGTGGCACACATCCCATGTGTCCATGTCCATCCAAGTGACGTCATCATGACTCACTACTTTGGCTCTTCAGGAGTTTTCGCCTTTAACCACTACACTTGACCTTTCGACATTGGCTTGATCCAATGATCGATCTCTCCTCTCCAAATCTATGGTGTAGACCCACTTCGGAGCTTCGGGTTTCGACCCTTCTCTTGTTTCTGGCATCAAACTTCATGAAAGTCATGAAGTCCGAAGGGCTTCTAGTTTAACTCCTTTGCACCTTCCCTAGATCTGACGGTTGTAAGGGATTTTCCTTCCTTCCGAACAGATCCTACGGCTCCAACACCCCAAGTGTTGAGCACTCTCTCTCTCTCTGGTCAAATACCACGCCGGCTTTGATTTTATTCTACCAATACTCCTCCTGAGCTTCGTAATACGACCAAGTAACCCCTTGTCACTCAGAAACATTCTAAGGTTCGAAATTGTTTCCTCCGAACACCATTTCCACTCGAAACCTTGGGTCGAAAGGCCACTTATCTGGCCCATCTAGGCTCATTGTTGAAAACATGGCTCTGATACCATATTGTAATGTCCCTGGCCATAAACCCCACTGTCGGGCAACGCTACTATGCGGAAGAACACTTATATAGTATGCATTTAAATGAAGTTAAATGGCTTAATAGAGTAAACATATAATTACTGCTAACATACATAATTAATGGAATTAATAGTAAATATCATTGCAACAGAATACATGATAATATTACAAGTATCACAGAACATACATCTTAAGTAAGTACAGAATTAAAACACATAATGATACTTATATTTGAAACTGTAATACACCACCAACTACGTGAAAACCTTCCATGAACCTCCCAACCTTAGACCGCGTTGCTCATCACTCTCTGCAGTAGGTCACCCCCGAGCTAGGACTAAGATCCACTAGGAAAGGAAATCCTAGGCTAGGAAAGGTAAATGGAAGACACATAGTTTATGAGGAAGGATTCTCTCCCAGGAGCCACTTATGCCCACTGCTCACAGACTCTCATTGCCCACATGCCTGTCCCACCCCTGGAGTATACACCTTCACTGTCACCAAGACAGTCCTTTGGCTACTAAACCTCCCTTGCCTTGGGCTTCAACAACATACCAGATTGAAATTCTCCGAGATTTGTGGCAGCTAGAGGAATCCTTCCAGGAGTTCTCACTTCCTCCACACACTCTCTCACCTGTAGAGAGTCGCTCACATGCCTGAGAACCTGCTTCTTCAACCACATCCACCTCTCTCACTGGAGAGAGTGTTGCACACAGGCCTGACAACCTGCTTCTTCAACTCTATTCCAGCATAAGGAGGACAAAAAGGCTCATCAAGGCACGGATGACGGTAGCCAATCACACTCAACCAAGGGACTGCATGGCCACAACAACCCACAATTATAACACACACAACATAAACAATTGCTTAGGTTTCACATAAGATGCATGTCTACTTCAAAGGCGCATGGCTATGCAGAGGTCCATGTGTAGAGACAAAACGGTTCTCGGGAAGGATTCCAGTGAACTCAGGTGGAGTATGGAAGGTTCACAGAATGACTCAGGTGACGGATTTTGGGTCTCAGGTTCATGTGTGAACATTGCAAAGGATGAATACATAGGCCATGGAATTCACAAGAATACACTAGTAGACTTCCGGTTTTGGTTTTCAGGATTGCGTAATAGGAAAATTAAGCAGAGGTCATTCACGGAATCCAACAGTTTAGACAACCGATGAAAGAATGGAGGACAAACCCCCATCCTGACTGAATTCTTGGGTTAAATTGCATGTGCTTGGGCCAACACATGTCGCCCATGAAGCTACATGTACTCCATCAAGTATGTGTTCCCTTTTGCACACATTAGGGCTGCATGCGTTGCCTCTCCTAGGACTTGGGATAAAAACATACCTTTCACACCACTTTGGAATAATAATAAATTATGATTCCTAAGGACTTAAGCCCTCAATATTAGCCTCCCTTCCTACCTCTCATCCCCCTATCCCTTACCCATACTGTGGAAGATTAGTCCCCCATCACTTTTTCTTCATGGTCGGTCGGCACGCAACGATGTGTTTTAAAAGAAAGAGAGGATTGGCATTGTGTTATAATTGCAAAAGACTTGGACATGTTGCTAAGGAATGCCCTGGTACAGGTCCTATTTGTCTTTGTTGTAAAACCATTGGTCATGAAGTTGAGGATTTCCCAAGGATGATTGCTAAAGTTGAAAAGATGAACATGAGGCACGAAAACTATAAATAAGGTAAAGAGACTAAGGATATGTTAAATAATCATAAAGAAAAAGAGTCACAGACTAGTAACTTAAAGTAAGTAATGGATGATCACAGAGACATCAATTTCCCAGAGATTTTGAAAGAAAAACAATGGATAGTTACAATAATAGAAGACTTTGACATAGATTGTGTATTGGATGAAGAAACACATGTGAATATTATGCCAAAAAGCACTTGGGAAAGCCTGCTATGATACCTTAATTGGGAAGTATAGGCTTGTTTAAAGGAAAGATGATAACCCTATGTGGAAGAGTTACTAATGTACATATGATTTCTCATTAAACATCGACTGAAGAAGAATTTGAATTCATTAAATTTGTTGAGAACAACAATCCCTTTCCACTTTTGTTAGGAAATACTTGGATGGAGAAGGATCAGATCAGAAGGAAAGTAGAGGAGGAAGCTACAGAAAAGAAAAAGAAATAACCAAGGGATCTCATAGCTCGAAGAATAGATCGAATGATAGAAAAACGAGAAGTTGAGTCGAAGCAACATAATGAAAGAGAAGTAGTTGTCAAAGTTGAAATAACACACAAAGATTTGCAAGACCTATCCATGAAAGAGGAAAGTATGTCCACCCAGGACCTAGTAAGAAAAGAGGTATTACCTTTGAACCCTTTGAAATAAAATCAACAGCGTGAAGCCACTATGCTAAGAAAATATAAGAATACAAATGGGAAGAGGATCCCAGAAATTGTTAGAGAAGCTCAAATCATAGGAAAGCGGGCCAGGAATCTCAATAAGAAGAAAACCAAGCTAGAAAAACTACAGGAAGCCACAAAGAACTGAAGGAAGACTTCGAAGGAGGAAGATCTATAGAACTTGAACCTCGTTGGAATAGCAAAACCATGCAGAATGGGACTTCTCCACGACGAAGCTATATGACCGTTGGAGGCACCCTGACCATTAGAATAATGCTCCATAACGGATAGAAAAATATTTATTGATGGAAATACCACCATTGGACCGTTGGGACCATGCCATAATGGATTGATTCACATTGATTAACGCATTCCTGCACATTGTAGGAATTTGTTACAACGCTTTCTTATTTAACCCGTCGAACTCTGCGTCAGGACCACTTTTTGTCACCCGTGATTTTCCAAGATAACAAAGAATCGATTTCATATCGCATTGTGATTTCTATACCTTTCCATCCGTTTGATTACCTCACTTTTATGTTCGCCTACTTGATTTATTTGGTTACAAGTGTGAATGTCAGGCGAAGCTAGTGCGTTAGAGAAGTCTGTGGAGGATATTCTCATGGAGCTCATGGATGAAAGATTTATGTCTGTAGGAATACATGCATCGTCAACTGGAGGATTGCAAGCATCCCCCTCGATTGGACGTTGTTCTAGTTGTACTACTAAGAAGTGAAGCAAGAACTGTGATGATCTTGCTAACGCAAAGCATATCCTTCCAGTCTTGCCGGATTATATACCACCTTTGGCTGGCACAATTATCTATGACAATATCCCATGTGACTTTGAGTACACATTGATTACTGCATACATCCTGAAGGGGATACACTTTAACCTTGGAGACGAGAAGAACTACGTGATGCTCGTGCCACATAGGTATTTGATGAAGACGACTGGGAAGAAGCCTCGGATAGTCTCCTAGCCATGGATAAAGGAGCTCACGCAGTCCACGATCCTGAATGCAATGAATATCTCTCACTTTGGCCGACATCAGGAGGTTAACTATTGTGTTAAACTCCTCCTATCGTGCTATCACAAAGGATATCTATGGCTTGACAGGCACGTCATTGTGGATCCAATGTTGATCCACCTCATCATAGGAATGAGCATGCAAGTACCGGACCCTCAGTAGTTCTACCCAGTGAAGACTTCAAATCGCTTTGTGGCACAGTACATAAAGGAGGATTATGGCAATGTAGAAAAGGCAAAGTGATGCTATAAGGTAGCCTCCATCCAAGATGGCATAGTGCGCCTATCTTGTCACCTTAAAGATGGAAAGATCATCAGAAATAACTGTCCGACATAGGTCACTGGATTCATAGTAGACCTCGTAGGAAAGTGCGTAGAAAGAATGCAAATGAACTAGGCAAGTTACCTCATCAACGAGCTCGAGAGAGACTGTCGCAAAGTACAGGCTCATGGCTACGAATTCCATTTTAGCTGGTTACTGGTACTGATCACATTTGTCACTTAGCAGATGCCGGAAGGAGCGACATTTCTAGAAGTTGAGCCATCAGAGTCGTTGGCTGCAAGGTTCTCCATCTTGTGGTATACAAATTATATGTCGAAGCAATGGCAGTCGAACTCTTTCTTCCATGCCTACTACCAGAAATGGAAGCATGCTATTGAGGCATTTCCATGAATGACACCAAATACATTGCACCAGTACAGACCACTAGCGAAGTTCCACACAGATTGCCACTTTATCTACATCACTATGTGCAGGGATGAGAGTAAGGAGGAGTTGCAGTCCTATTATAAGATGACCGATAAAGACATGCAGGAGATCACCAAATAATGGCCAGTAGAGTTCCTTGTACCGGTGGAAGATGCAGAACTCTCTAACCCTGACCTCATCAGAAGTCCCTTGGTTACCTGGGTCGAGCATGATGGAAAAACTAGTGTGAAGAAAAAGAAGAAAATGGAGGAAGTGAAGAATATAGAAACTAATGAGGAGGACACCGCCTCAGAGGAAAGTAGGCCTGAATCATCCGCAGGAGGAGGAGGAGGCGAAGTGAATCCATAAGAATAAGGGGAAGAAGGATAAAATCAATACAAAAGTGAAGTTACACTGTCGAAGTATCCCACTACCAAGGCCGAAACATCGAGGAAAAATAATTTTTCTCCATAGAAACCCTTAGCAAGAAAGAAGACCCACGCCAATAAGCCTCAGTCGAAGAATGTGCTCACAAAGGACAATGTTGGTCTAATCATTGCAACCATGGAGGATTCCTCAGAGGATATCTTGCAGAGACATGGAGCGAAGTAGGAGACACTATATGAATGAATCGAGAAAGAGCTCAAATACATACAACAAGATATTCATTCGAGCCACACAGTACTTGTTTCTCCCTCGTCGTCGAAGATTGCAAAATTGGGTGATGAGCCCACCCAGTTACGAAGACTAGTATATGCAACAGAGGATCGAATTCATCGAGTCCATGAAGAGAAGGAGAAGGATACAAAATCCTTGAAGCAATAAAAGGAGGAGGTCTTAGAGCAACTATGAGTTGCACAGTATTGCGTAACCACCTACGAGAAGGAGAAAGATGAAATTCAGGCAATGTTCGAGGAGAACAAAGCAAAGATGCAGAAACAAAAAGACTAGTTGCTCGCAGAGAAGACTGCGTTCAAAGACGTAGTGACTAAAGCACTTTTCTCTGTGCCAGGCTTGGCATAGAAGGAATAAGATTTAGCCGAGATGCAAGTGGGGAAACTCGCTAAGGCCATTCAGCAGCTTCAAGCGAGAGTAACAAAGTTAGAGATTCAAGCAATGTCGATCACTCCGCAAGAAGTGTGTAATTAGAGGGAAGAAGTCTCCAAGAGCACAATTGGAAGGATCATGGCACTCACCTTAGAATGTAAGAAATTGAGTGATCGTAGTGCGAAGACCTATGAACTCCTTGCAAAATATCAAAAACTGAGGAAACTGAAAGCATAGCTATAGGAGGTGAAGCAACAAGCCTCCACCATCCAAGCGCAGATGAAATCACTCACTGCAGTTGAGAAAATGAAGAGATCATAGGAGAAAATTCATGGAGGTTACAAAGAGGCTACAACTGGTGCAGGGCTAAGCCTGCACGCTTTTTGAAGAGATTGAAGGACAAGTCTCGCAACTATACCAAGTGGTTGCGACAGTGGAACAATGCTTGGAAGGCCCTGTTACAGAGTAGGTGATTCAGGAGTTCACCGAGCGGGAGGCTCTATCAAAGAAGCAAGTTGAGGCAGCTCGAGCTAAGATCGAGGCCTTTGAAGTAGTGTTTCTTAGATCCGAGTGACTCAGGATGAGTCACAGGTAAGTTTTGGTGGCCTTTTGGCCCTCGACCAAGTTTTGAGAAAACATTCGTCATGTTTGACCACTTTTAGGGCTTCGATAGGCTAGTCAAAGATGGAGCGCCCAAGTGGAGCTGAGATTGTGGGATCTCACTAGTTTTGTAGGCTTGTGTAACAAACAAAGGGTTTAATAGGGTTTATGTAATGGGTTAGGGGTTGTGGGCCCATGGGTTTACCCATGATTAGGCCTTTTTGTAAATGTATAAATAAGTAGCTAAGCAATGTAATAAGTGGATTTTTTGTCTATGTGAACAATATGTTGTAAGTGCTAATGTTGGCTTAGTGAAAGAGATTGTAAGTTTCTTTGTGTAGACAAACTGTGTAAATTAAGGCTCTGTGCTACCAAGGAGTTGGCTATGTGCCTTGACCTAAGTTTGGGAAGGAGGATCTGGCACACAGTGCACAGATATCCTGTCCTCTGCAGAGATGGCTCTGTGGCTTTGTGCACAGGAGAAAACGAATGTAAGAATATTGAAGACTAATAAAGAAGAAGAGAAAAAGTTGGTGGATGTAGCCCCACACTAGGGTGAACCATGTATATCCTGTGTCTTGATGTGCTTTGTGCAATGTGATTTATGTTGTTTATTTTCTTAGTGTCGTTCTTATAATGTATGATGAATGCATCTAATGTTGTTTCTTAGTGCTTAAAGGTATTTGAATGCTATATCTGAGTTAATGCTATGTGCTACGTGATTGAAAGTGCTTGATCTTTATTGTTACTACGTTGATTGGTAATAAGGGTTTAATATGCGATGTGAATGAGATTCAAGAACTAATGCCTATTGTTGTCTAAGTTTTATGTTAAGTGTTTTAATCAAAGATCTATGTCACATCTTGGTTGTAGACACATGAGTCTTACAACCCCCCTGCCTCCACCAAGGGTGAGACCCAATCTTCTTCGCAGGTGTTGTCGAAAGGGCCAATAGTTAGGGTTTTTTTGGTGCATTGTTGAAGCGTTGAACCCTAGGTTTTCCCCTATGCCAACAAGATGACTCATCTCCTCCCTTTTACACCTATTTGAATATACATGATAAAATATTTCACAATTGCCTTATGGAATCATGTGCATCCCATAATTTAATGCCTAAAGATGTCATGGATGAATTGGCTTTGTAAATTACTAAAGAATATCATGATTTGTATTCCTTTGACTCAATAAAATTAAAATGCCTTGGGGTGATTAGAGATTTGGTTGTTAATCTCTTTCAACTACCTATGAAGAGCATAGTCATGGATATTGTAGTTGCATATGTTCCTCCCAAGTTTGGGATAATGTTGTCCAGATCATGGATTAAAAGGTTAGGAGGGACATTGCAAATGGATCTCTCCTATGCTACCATACCAGTCTTTGGGGGTGAACACAGAAGGTTGTATAGAGAAGCACAACTTGCATATATTATTAGTGATGAAGGAAATCCAAGAAACCATCCCATCTATGTTGTCGATACTAACTTAGAATCTATAATTTTTCATCTTACCGATTTTCCTCAATCACCATTGGAAATAAAAAATCAATCACCAACAACATGTGAGGCATCCAGACAGGGTGCTCAAACTTGGAAAATGTATTTTGATGGTGCCTCTTCCAAATATAGTGTTGGTGCTAGAGTTGTGCTCATTTCTCCTTCTCAAGAGGTCATAACCTTGTACTTCAAATTGGAATTTGAAACCACAAACAATATTGCAGAATATGAAGCCTTAGTTTTGGGGATTAGAGATGCAAAGGACATGAAAATTGAAAAATTGTCAGTTTTTAGAGATCAGAGATGATTGTGCATCAAGTCAGAAATATCTATCAAGGAAAGCATCCAAGACTGAGAACTTATATTAATGAGGTATGGGACCTTATTGACAATTTCTTCCTATCCTTCAACATATATTTTTTTCCCATAGAAGATAATACATCGGTTGATTCCTTAGTCATTTCTGCTAGTAATTTTAAAATCCCATTACCCCCAAACCTAAGTATGATGTTGAAGTAAAATATAGACCTTATATACCTAATAATGTCAAGCATTGGAAGGTTTTTAAATATAATCAAGAAATAAAGAGGTTTCTAGAAACAGTATATGAATTTTCTACTCTTCATATTGACCAAGATTCAGATGATGATAAAAGTCTGCATGTTGATAAATTTCTGAACAAGATTGCAGATCACAAAATTGTTTAGTTGCCTAGAAATCATATTCCTAAGGGATTAGTTCCCTTGGAGAGATTATTTGATAACAATGATGTGTCTATGAAAGTGAGTGGTTCAAGTGAAAATGTTGATCTGAAAAAGTGTATTCTAGGTACTGAAAAGGAACCTAAATATGTCAAACTGTCCAGTAGTTTGTCAAAAAATATAAGGGATGAATATATCAAATTGTTGAAAGAATTTGTTGATTTCTTTGCATGGAAGTATGAGTATTTGGAAACTTATGATACTAGTATCATTAAGCATAGAATACCTTTGAAGGATGATACCAACCCATTTAGAAAGAAACTAAGGCAAATCAATCCTGTGTTATTTCCCATTATCGAGAAAGAGGTCAAAAAATTGATTGATGCCCAGATCATTATACCTTTGAGGTATTCTAATTGGATAACCAATTAGGTCCTTGTCAGAAAGAAGAATGGTGAGATTAGGCTTTGTGTTGATTTCATAAAACTAAACAAGTGTTCCAGAAAAGACAATTACCCCCATATCTTGCAAAGGGTGACAAGATCAGTAAGGATGTCAATGATTGATGGATTTTTGGGCTACAATCAGATTTATGTATTACTAGAGGATAGGGAAAATATAGCATTTACCCACTCCTTGGGGTAAAATCATGTATGCTAATATTCCATTTGGTCTCATGAATGCAGGGGCAACTTTCCAACGTGCAATGTACATTGCATTTATTGGAGAAAAATATAAGTTTTTGGTTATCTACTTGGATGATATCACAGTGTTTTCAAAGCCCGATCAAGAGCATTACCAACATTTGGAGAAGGTGTTCCCTAAATGCAGAAAACATGGAATGTCACTTAATCCCAAGAAATCTATGTTTGCCATGAAAGAAGGTAAGCCGCTAGGACATATTGCCTCAGCTGAAGAAGTAAAAATTGACCCAATTAAAGTATAGGATATAAAAAATCTTTCTCTCCCAAGGTCCAACAAAGAAATTCAATCCTTATTAGGTAAGATAAAATTCTTGAGGAGATTTATATCTAATTTTGTTATGTTGGTCAAATTTATCACAACCATGTTCATAAAAGGGAATGAAGAAAAACGGGCATCAGATTCTAGGAATTCTTTTGAGAAAATAAACCAAGCACTAGTTGATGCTCATGTTCTAATCAGTCCTGACTACTCAAAAGAATTTTTGACTTTTTATTTTTCCTCAAATGATACATTGGTTGGTTTCCTTCTTCAGAAGAATTCATATGTAATGGAGCGGGCTATTTCCCTTTTCAGTAGGGCATTGAGAGATGATGAAGTCATATATGACATCAAGGAGAAACAAGCTTATGCTTTGGTCAAAGCCCTCAAAGATTTTAGAGTATATGTTCTTCACTCCAAAATTATTGCTTATGTTCCTTCAATCTCTGTAAAACAAATTCTAATTCAGCTTGATATAGATGGGAAAAGAAGTAAATGGATTGCTAAGATTTTAGAGTTTGATCTTGAGATGAAACCCGCCAAGCTGGTGAAAGGTCAAGGTTTGTTAGCCTCTTTCTCATATATAATCATTAAGTCTTAGTATACAACCTTTGTATATTTCACATGCTAGGATATAGTTGTTATCCAAAGTGCATTTCTAGATTCCTATATTGTCTCCTCCTATCTTATCTCTTGATGAGGTGTCGATGTGAGAACAATTGAGGTGGTTTCATTATTGTATTATATATTTGTATCATTAAGATGAATACAATGTTGAGAATTATGGATTGAGGCCTTTTTCGCCAATCTTCTTGTCCTAATATTCTTATGATCAATTTCTTCAATTGGTATCAAAGCACCTATACTTCTTAGGGCATGATAGATCCATGGTGGTGATCCATTGAATATGAACTTGTTTGAGATATGAAACTAGAATCCTATCACTATGGTGTTGGAGATCTAAAGTAATGGATTTTGTGCACAGATATGATCTGTGATTTGGAAATCCAGGGACTTGAATCTTCCCAATAACCAGGAATTAGACGTTTTGTTGATCCTTTTTTTTTTTGTGGAGTGGCCTCTACGCTTTCCCAACTGGCTTTGAAAGAAAAAGAAAAATTATCACAACTATAGATCCAACGGTTCAAGGCGATCATGGGACGCACATTCCATAATCACAATAGTAATGGGTACAACATAGTTCTTTTTCAATCCATATAGATTGAATTTCATTGTTCGACTGATAGTTTTGGTTTTTTGTTTTCAATATCGAATTCTTCTAGTTCTGGAGGCACCGTGTTTTTCTCTTTCTTGTTGAAGAATCTGAAAATGGATCCCTCCTGATATCTACATCACCCGAAGATTCTTGCATGTGATAAGAGTGAAATTTTGTACAATCGGATGCCTTTGTTATTGACTGTAGAGAGAAAGGCGCACCTCGTTGGCTTTATTGGAGAATGTTTCAAGAAGGAAGTTATTGCATTTTCCAGCAAGGATCGTGGTCATTACCTGTGGCATAAGGCACACAATTGAAGGCCTAAAATGTGTGCAGATAATGCTCATGAGATCAGTACAAAAGCATCCCATGAACGTCGCTTAAGTTCATAAAATTCCAATGGAATAAGCTACAACAATAGCATCTGGATGAAGGCGATTGAACATTCAAGGTACAAGTACAAACCAAAAAAAAAATGAGTTATGGTGTTGAGGAGACATTTTGGTCCAGATGCATCTTGAAATTTTATGGTCTCTTATTATCCAACAAGAGCCTTTGTGATAGATTGTTTTATGTCTAAGATGAACGATTGTATCGACACTTGGATCGATGCCAATTAAATTGTATATGCTTCCTTAGAATCATTGTATATGCTTCTTGCAATTAAAATTGAAATGAGATATGAATTTTCCACAGAGACTACCAAGTAAAGGAGTAACAGATTCGATGGAGCACCACCTTGATTCAACTCCATACCCAGCGGTAGATTCAAATGATAAAATTACAACCTGCAATTTTTTATCATTGAAATTGGAATTTCACCATATCACATCAATCTCTGGAATCGCACCAGATCACACCAATATTTTGTGGAGAAAGAATTTCAGATCACACCATGTTGGCACTTAACATTTTGATCTTCAACATTTAAAGTTAAATTTTCTTGAAGGAATCCAGTGCTCACGAACAAAATTGGTTTGGAGTAATTTGGAATATGAAAATTGTTTTGATTTTCATATCCTAAGCCATGTCGATTTCTATTGTAGTGTAATTCTTCCCAAGGTCTGATGATTTGGAAAGATCATTTTGTACTTGATGATGTGCTTCACGTTTACTTTCACTTATACTTGTTGTATCACATTGTGCTTTGGCATCTTTTGCTTGTGATTCATATTCATTGGAATTTTCTTCTGAAGTTGGCTTGTTGATTTTTTCCTTCACTGATTGTTGATCAAAATCATCATCATAGAGAGGGTTGTTCTGAACAAAAACTAGTTCAGAAAACTTCACTGGCTGTTGAATTTTGAGATTTATCAACTCATCATTTAATAGTTGGGATTGTTCTTGAAGAACTATAACTTTATCTTGCATCACTTGCAAACAAGTTATCACTGACTGAAGAGTTTCTTTTTTCAATATCATTGTGTTGTCTTCAGTGGTGTTTATTAGAGTGTTCAGTAACTCTAATAATTCACGACTTCCCTCCATTTGAACACGGTCGCTTGAACCTCTCGTTCACTTGCTCTTCTCGCTCGCTTGAATTTGTTTCACGTTCAAACCTTTCTTTCTTTCTTCCAAGAAGTTGAGGATGTCAGTTACCACCGAAAATGCATCCAAACTTGTGATGTTTACAATGATTTGAGTTAAACTACTCAACCTAGTCAATTTCAACTCAAAATTATAATGAATCATGGGTGTCGGGCTCAGCCGAGAAACCACCCAATTACAAATTCAACTTGATTTGATTGGACACTTACAAAATAATTAAATTTGATCTTGATTACTTACAAAAAATGTTATTTGCAAGTTTACAATAAATGTCGATTTCAAAGTTGAGTTGATCTTCAAATTTGATGATTCTTTGAGTCCTTGATTATGAGCTTGATGTGTCCAATGTTTTTTTTTCTTTTCTTTGTTAATTGGTCCAGACCTTCTTGGCATCGGGATTAACCTTTGGCTTGAGAAACCGTGACTCAAGGGCATCTAAGCTGTCAAAATCACCCGGGGATCGCACCCGGCCTGAGCCACACCAAACCTTAACATGGTTGGATTTTTTGTCCCCACAGGTTTCGAACTGGTGACTTTTCAACACGGAGTGGCTTAACAACACACTCTGTCACCGAGTGTCCTACACCTCGGGGACTTGATGTGTCCAATGTTGATGTGATTGCCAATTTGATATATTCTTTACTTCTTAATTGAGATCTTCGATTGTGATTGAATGCATGTGCTTCACTGGAATTAATTGTGTGCTTATTAACCTTTTATGTACTCCATGTATGTGGGATAATGTCAAAACTAGATGTAAACTAACTCATAAAACAACCATTAAAAAAATCACCATCACACACTACACAAGGTGTACCTAAGATCCCCTTATTCAATTTCGGGTGGATCTAAGACACAAGAAAAAATAATCTATTTTATTATAGTATCCTTCTCATGACAAAGCCCAAATACAATTAGCTCAATACTCTTGTGACAAAAAAATATTCACCAAACTCTCATCAAAGATTCAACCCCTTTTACAATCAAGATTTCTTAATTTCTCAATCTCCCTCACACATCAAGGATTCAACCCCTTTTACATAATTAAAATTTCTAAATCTCTTATCAGTCCACTCTCATAAATTTATTTCACTCCACTTTCATAAAGTTATAGAGATATAAAGTAATATTTTAATCATAATACTTTATACTCCATCTTATAAAAAACTTTAAACATTTAAATCCATACATATAACTCTATGTACATGTCACTTTTAAAGTGAAAACGTAATTTCCTGGATTCGTGCATATATTTGTCTTTATTTTCATGGCATGGATTTATGAATGTATTTACTTACATCAAAACTTCATCAAATTTCCTTCACCAATTTTCATGTTCTACATAAATAGGTTGCCTTGGAAATAACGGTACCTTTATATATATATATATATATAT